>JBBBDQ010000172.1:1590000-1727500 GCA_037127315.1 Ascarosepion bandense
TCATTCAATATCAGTGGTTAAATATATTCTAAAGTTCAACATTGAGTGAATCAAGGCAGCTTTCAAGCTTCACCACTAATTCAGTTCTCAACCAAATTTCAAACAGTTTACAAAGTTAGATAGGGCACCTACTAACTACATTTTGAAACTTCATTTTTTAATTTTGGTTCAGTAGAAAAAAAGTTACATAAAAACAGGTGAAGTTCAAAAAGGGAGACTAATGGCATAAGTGAATGACTGTTTAATAGTTTTGTATGTGGCTTTCAACATTTAAATTCTGATGATACTTTTTATCATTTTTGTCAATCAAAGTATGCTTGTCACTTTATCAGAATTAATTATAAATAATCAAATTTTCATGTTTGTTTCTTTTTAATCAATTGGAGATAATTTTTTTTAATACTTTTGAATGAGGTTTTCAGCATTAAATTTATATTAAATTAATAGCAATGCCTGAAAAAATCATGGATTACATGGAAAAATGTGCGCATGAAAAGTAATATTCTTAAGATTATATTAAACCTGGAACAGAACAGGACAAGTGATTAAACCTGGAAAAGTAAAGGACAATATATTCTAGGGAAGCAAAAAATAAGAAATTTCTTACTTAAAATATTGCAGTTAAAAATAAAATTTGAATTATTTTTAGCTGCAATATTTTAAGAAAATTCTTTTTTTTTACTTCATTAGAATATCTTGTCATTTACTTTTCTAAGTGACATTAGATTTACACCCAAACACCGAAATTTTTGTATTGAGACAGTTTTGTTGCATCAAACAAGTAACGTAAGAGTTCAATTCTCTACCTGGCTATCTTCTCATTTTTTGATTTTACTGATTGTTTTTGCATTAAACATAAATGTGACTGATTTTTTGATCTGTAATTAATTCAAAGTGTCGGTCAATCAAATAATACCTTTATTTTCTCAGCGATTGAACAATAGCATAGGCTTCTTTCTCTATTGCAGAATGCCTATGTTCTGATGTAGACAATTGACGCTGTGCAGCCAGTAAGTGTCATTTATCTTTTTTATGTAAATTCTGCCCAGGGTTGCTAAATCCTCTTTGTAAGAAAATGCACCCGCAAAATACTAAAAAACTTGTGTTGTGACATAATTTGTGAGGTAGTGTAGTTTACTAGAAATTTTGTCATGGTAGGTACTTAAATTTATAGAAGTTATTCTCCAGTGACAATATTCTCGTTCGGTGTCAGATGTGTTGGGGTCATTCATTAAGTTTTTCTGGACAGAGTAAATTAGCCATTATCAAAATGGTTAACAAGAATTCATTAAATTTGTATTAGCTTAAATGTAAGCTTTAATGAACTCTGAATACAAGCAAAGTTCTGAATATATATATATTCAGAACAGATCCCTTAATGGCGGGGGGGGGGGATGGATCATACCACAAGAATATTCCCATGGTTTAAATTCATTATAATTATAGCAATAATCATTTACAGGGGGTCATTCAATAAATAAGGTGAATTATTCAGCATAAGGACCCCCAACACAGATAGAAGCTTACTTTTTTTTTCTTCTCCAACGTAGTCTCCCAGTAGTGTCACACACTTTTCCCATCTGTGCACAAGCTTCTGTATTCCCTCAGCTTAAAAATCTTTGGACTGATGTCTCAGCCAATAGCTCACAGCACTTTTGACTTCATCGTCACTTTCAAACTTCATGCCTCTCGTGAATGCTTTCAAGGGACCAAACAGGTGAAAGTCTGAAGGGGCAAGGTCTGGGCTGTAAGGGGGATGAGGGAGCAGTTCCCAGGCCAGCTTGTGGATGGTCTGCACCATTTAGGCTGCTGTGTGAGGCCTTGCATTGTCTTGATGAGTAGGCAAGGACATCATAGACAATTTTGTGTGCTGTCCCAACAGATAAGCTCAAAGTCCTTGCAATGTCATCCACTGTCACCCTTCTGTCAGACTGAATGAGGTCATTGACCTCACTTCTGTAGGCCTCCCAGGCCTGTCTTCATCCTCAACACAGCTCTGTTCATTTCTTACACAATTTAGCCCACTTGTAGACATTTTTTTTTTTGCTGAAACATGTGGCACCATACACAGGTGACATTCTCCTATGAATTTCAACTGGTTTGCACCCTTCAGCAATCAAAAACTTGATAACTGACCTCTGTTCAATCCTTGGTTGCCATCTTTGTTAATCTCCAAAACTCTCAAAGTTTTTTTTTTTCAATCTGCAAAAAAATTTAATCCCTTAGAAAAAGAAGTAAAGGAAAAAAAAAAGTAAGCTTCTATCTGTATTAAAAGTCCTTAAACTGAAAAATTCACCTTATTTATTGAATGACCCTCATAGTTTTCATTTTACTGTTTCTTTTAGTAGAAGTTATTGTACTGGATACATCAATAATAAAACAATTTTTCTATTTAAAAGCTTTACTGTTCAGAATTATTGAATCTTGATAACTAACTAGATCATCCATTGGGATGTTCCCATGTGTCATCATAGGAGTTTTTATTGCACATCTTTTAAGAGACAAAACATTACTATGTGCTTCCACAGTTTCCATCTGACTCAGAAGAATTAGGTCTCATCAATTGTCCAGTATAAAATATTTTTTGTATGACACCATTTCAGTTCAATAACACATATCTGGTATATCTGTTTCTGCCATTGACAACAGCCAATATCCTACAGGTGATGACTTAAACGTAATCCTGGCAGAGGTAGTCTCCATATGTTATGCCTTGCAAAAAGACTCATGATTTAGTCCCAGATATAAAATTTTGGATTCAGAATTGTCATCCTAAAATGATTGCCAACTACAGCTTGAAAGTCTAGTCTGTCGCTGACGTGATGTAGAGTCTCTATTAGAGATCCTATGTCGAAATGTACATCCCACACCTTTGAATTTTGAAAATTTTCTCTAATTTATATATATATACGAAATATGCAAGTAGGCGAAATCCCAAAGCAGATCCCATTAATATTAATTTCATTACTATTTAAAATAACCCTTGTAGAGAGTTCCATGTAAATAGTGTTATCTATTTATAGAGCCAAATATGTATATTTTCAAATACAACTCCGAGAATTACATTTGCCGTATGGCCATTTCAGCGGCCCTAAAATTATTTATTATGTAAATATAAATATGTGTGTGTGTGTGTGTGTGTGTGTGTGTGTGTGTGTGTGTGTGTGTGTGTGTGTGTGTGTGTGTGTGTGTGTGTGTGTGTGCTTATAAATCTGGATATATGTGTTTGGGTATTTGTGTGCTTGTGTGTGGTCGTGTAATGGATGTATGGTCACTCATTCTGCTCAGTGAACTTTTCTCTCGTAACTTTCGTGAATCTTTCAAGGTGAGGTTAAGATTTCTATTCTGTGACATGTTATTTGATTTCTGTTTCATTTTAAAATAATTTCGAATATTACGATGATTTGATTTGATGAGATGAACTTATTAGTTCATTAAAATGGATGATAATTTATAACCACTTTTGATAATGTATTGAGTTTTGCTTTATGTATATCGTATTGCTCTGGATAATATCTACTGAGGGCTCTATACAGTTCTATAGTATAATATTTTATATTACATAGATCGTTCGTGATAAACCTCACCATTCACAGAATTGATACATCACTATCTCTCTCTATCTCTCTATCACTCTCTACTGCCTATTTCCCTCTCTCTCTCTCTCTCTCTCTCTCCCTCTATCTCTCTTACTCTCTCTCTCTCTCTCTCTCTCTCTCTATATATATATATATATATATATATATATATATATATATATATAATTATGAATTAATTGTATATTGCGACACGGAAATTTCTATGTTTCGAGATAGATTCTCTTCATCAGGCAATGTTTGATGTTGGTCGTGCAAATGATTTACATTTAAATACAAAACCCTTCCGTTTGCTGTTTATATATGTGGGTATGAGTTCCTTTTAACTAATCAGAGCGAAGATTCATTTTGGAATTTGGCCCCAAAAAATACATACTAACTTTTTCTTTTTTCCTCCTTTTTCCCTTTCCTTCATTTCCTCCTTTCTTCTTTTTCTTCCATAACGGTCAAAATGTCAACCTTTTAACCTAATTTTATCTTTTCCCCTTTTTATTCTTATTTTTATTACTTTTCACTTACTTTTATTGTCTTTGATGTGACGTGCCCATTTAGTACCATGACTGTCCTTTTAACTTTCATAACCTTTTTGTCTCCTCTTCTGGAGACAAAATCATTTGCACGACTAACATCAAACATTGCCTGATGAAGAGAATCTATCTCGAAACATAGAAATTTCCGTGTCGCAATGTACAATTAATTCATAATTATATATATATATATATATATATATATATATATATATATATATATATATATATATAGTTAAAAGCAACAAAGAGGTAAATTTTATAACTTCCCACATACATAAACATTAAACTGAAGGTTTTTGTAGTTAAAGGTTATTTCATTTACACGACTAACATCAGACATTGCCTGATGAAGAGAATCTATCTCGAAACATAGACATTTCCGTGTCGCAATGTACAATTAATTCATAATTATATATATATATATATATATATATATATATATATATATATATATATATATATAGTTAAAAGAAACAATGAGGTAAATTTTATATCTTCCCACATACATAAACATTAAACTGAAGGTTTTTGTAGTTAAAGTTAATTCATTTGCACAACCAACATCAAACATTGCCTGATTAAGAGACTTTATCTCGAAACATAGAAATTTCCGTACAATGTAGAATTAATTCATATTTATATGATTATATTAAGCTCTATAATATTTATCATATTGAGCACTGTTTATAATAAAATAAATGCCGGGGCACTCAAAATAGTAAAACCATTTAGTCCTCCTGATGTGCATGCAATGTTAAATCGCATGGTATAGGTAGGGGTAGTTGGACAATTTTTTTTTGTATATTAAACTTATCATTTAACGACCCCTGTTACTGCGATACCAGCACTCACTGCACCCTATACAGGGTGCGATGGATTAGTTGTGGTCAAAATTAAGCAAAAATGAAAATTACACTGACATCTCATTTTAATAGCAATATTTAACAAAATTACACAAAAATATATTAAAATACTAAAGAGTAAATTCATTCAATAAAATAGCTATTGGCTTCAACCAGAAGATTTTACACGAATCCATGTAAAATCTTCTGCACAATAAAGACGGAAGCTGATGATGGTTCGCCTGAAATAGGCCCATAGTTCCGGTTTACCATGAAATAACGTGTCTGCGTTAATTTTTTCTTATATATATATATATATATATATATATATGTGTGTGTGTGTGTGTGGGTGTGGGTGTGTGTATATATATATATATATATACACACCCACACAGACACACACACACACACACACACATATATATATATATATATACGAAACTCACCTGAGCCGATATATTAGAATTTTTTTTGTTTAACATCATTATTCTTTAATAGATATATATATGTGCGGAGATATATATATATATATATATATATATATATATATATATATATATATATATATATATATAGTATTGTAATAGTTGTTACAATGGTTTATAAATACATAGTATCACTACTATCTATCTATCTATCTATATATATATATATATATATATATATTAGTCATCCACATACAAGCCCGTTTCGCTATATCACAGCTCATCAGTGTTGCTAGACATATCCACTTGCTTCTGGCCGGGATCGAAACTCGACCGATTTGGTGTCAGTCGGAGTCTCTCTATATATATATTAACATGATTATATATAGTTATACTCGTCTCGAAAACCTTCCTCGAAATCTTTCGAACGAAGGAAAAAATTGGCTTGAAAAAAAAGAAAAAAGAAAGAGCTTAGGACATGAAAGTCTGTCAAAAGTGTTTGGACAGAAATCAGCACGAAGCCCAAAGAAAAAAGAAAAAAAAACCTGACACGAGTAACCATCTAACAAAAAGCTCTCAATACAAAGGTAGAGCGAACTTAATAGAACCTAATGAGCCAGACGAACCTACCTAGGTTTAGGAGAAAGTTATGATTGAGGATAGGTTATAGATATCTAGTTATATTATATTGGGAAAAAATTAAGTATGTTTTAAGGTAAAAAAAATTTGCTATATTTTAAAAAGTAACTATATATTAACTATATTTTTAAATAATTGGCTCTATTTTAAAAAATAAATATTAAATTTTAACTATATCTAAAAATTATAACTGTATTTTAACTAAATTTAAAATTTAAACTTTTAATATATTTTAAAAATTCAAAATTTAAATTATATTTTAATTATATTTTAAAATTTAAAATAAATTTTAAATTTTGAGTATATTTTTAAAAATTAATCATATTTTATGGTATCTTTTAGACGATGATGGCAATTAGAAGTTACTTCGCTGTGTTTATAAAGTAAGTTTCATTTTGGGAATTTTATAATTTGTAATTTTTCTTGTAAACATAGAAAAAATTACATAGGTAAAAATTTACAAATTTCGGTGTCTTCTAATATTTTCCATTTTACGTTAAGGGCGTTTATTGGCATCTTTTAATTGCCAATAATTAGTAGAAAGTGATATGTTATTACGGTAAGTTTTATTATTAAAAGATAAAGTGTGAAAGTAATGGCGGGTCTTAAAAGTATTCTTGGTACACCCGATATATTTTATTACTGTGGGATTTTCTATGGTGGAAATAGAGCATCGGTATACTATAGAGTCAGTTAGACATTTATTTGCTAATGGACACTTAATATATATATATATATATATATATATATATATATATATATATATATATATATATATTGTGTATTTAGGCAGCAATACTTCTTTCATACAAGTTTCATTGAAAACAAGGTACAGTGGTTAAGTTTTTTAATATAATCTTTCATGTGATTTATAATTTGTTTCTTTTCAGTGCACAAATTTTATAAAAATTGCCCGAATGTTTTATTAATCTAAGTGCTTTTGCTTATACATTTAGCCATTATCAAGGATGAATTTTATTTTACTATTAACTGAATATATGAATATATATGTGTATGTATACGTAATTTTATTTTATTTTTTTTTTAATTTTTTGTTCAAACATTATTTATAATGGATAATCGTATTTGAGTAAATACTCTGTTTTTTTTTTATAATTAAACAGCATCTGGCCTGAATAATTGAAAAAATTTTATGGAACAGACTCCTGAGAGGGTGCTTCCCCGAACACAACAATCTTAATTTATTCTAGTGTCATCCGTCACATATCGTACGTACCCTTGTACTCTACACTTGCTTCCCTACGTCCATGCAACAACTTCATCTAGTAATTCACTGCGTTGGGTGGCTCTTGGGCCTTGTATTATGTAAACATTTATTAAACGAAAATGTTGAGTGAGCTAATAATTGTTTTCTTGCAAGTGCACAATTTACAATATACAAATGCAAAAGTTTTAATGAATATTTTTCTTCTTTTAAGGCTAAAATACCGTGTTTTATTTATTTATTTTTGCGGGAGTGGGAAGATTTTTCAACTTCACAACTCATCCCTATATATATTGCCACATACAACACTATTAGCATAAACTACATCATCCAATTTTCTAGCTTCCATTAGCATTTTTTTATGAGAATATGCGAGGAGCTGACGGTTACCGACACGGGAGATGGAATCGACCAGCCGAGTTCAAATTCTGGCCTCTCCTGTTAGGTTCACTTTTGAACAAACACCATTGAGATGCATCTCTTACCTCCACCACCAGTTGTGGGTTAAATAGCAGAATAACTATGCTCTCTAGCTTTGAGCGGCAACCAAACTAAAAGATTCTGAATTCAAAAATTCGTGGAGAAGTCATCGTAATCACTTCCTAAGAAGGCATGTCAGTTCACAAATAATAAAAGAAGAGGAGCCGTTGAATGTTAAGATAATCTACTAGATTTTAAACATCCATTTTCTTCAAGCAATGTTTAACGAATATGCTCACGCATGAAGGAAAGAGATGAAGAAGCTCCAATAACACTTTCCAGATTTCTTTAACATTATACAGAAAAAACGCCATGAAATTTACATCAATGATTTTTAAATCAATTAAAATATCATATTTATCGGTCTATGGCAGACGTTTATATTTATCCTATTTGACACATTTAGGAAGCATCTAAACTTATTTATAAATGGAACTGTGTGTGTGTGTGTGTGTGTGTGTGTGTGTGTGTGTGTGTGTGTGTGTGTTATCTATAGACTCCGAAACGGCTGAACCGATTTTCTTGAAAATTTACACAGTTGTACTCTAAGCGTCTGCGAGTGTTCTTAGCTAGGTTTTGTGTCGAGGTACACCCGATAAATATCGAAAATCGATAATCGAAAAAATCGGGTTATAGAAGAAGCAGTCCGATTTTAATCAAATTTCATACACCCATAGACAAAGACATAAGAAACGATATTCAGAAGTTTCAAGGTTGCAGTTCTTAAAATAGTGCAGGAAATTGATTATATATATATATATATATATATATATATATATATATATATATATATAAAAGGCAAGATGTTTGTGTGTGTTTCTGTGTATCTGCCTGTATGTCTGTATTTTTTCAGCACTTTTATTTTAGTTTTTGTTTCGGGTTTGTCTCTAAGTAGGTATAATTGTAGTTCTTAGTCTCAGCCATGATACCATTTACTCAGAGGACATATTTAGCCTTCAAAATTCAGTTTACGACGAAAAAAACTTATTTGATATCGATACCAGGAAATCAAAAGTTGGCTTACATCCATCCATTTTTCTTTTAGTCTACGGTTTCGCTTTAACTGGAAACAACTATTGCTTTTTAGTCTTTCGTGCCAACGCTCAAAGAGTCTGAGCTCCAGGACCGTGGATTAGTTTTAAAGCTTTCATTACACCCGAGCAACGCCGGGCTATACTGCTAGTATCAGAATAATCCAGAACGTTAACTGGAAGCAAACAGCCTGCATACGAATAGAAAATGTATTTACTATATATATTAAAAATAGGAAAGGGTGTAAAACAAGGATGTGTCTTCTCACCAAAGCTATTCAAACTATACGGTGAGGTGATTCTATGAGAAAGTCCTATCTGATTTCATTAATGGCGACGACAATCTTAACATGAAATATGCAGATGACTCAAAAAAACACTGGCGGATGACAGGCTATTAACAATAAATCAAATACTCAAGGCTGTTAGCATATGCCGTGGAAAAGTTTACAATATTCTGTACAATATGGCATGATGACGGTTTCTACTCGGTGAGTGCCACATCTTCTGACGCCTGATTAAAAGCGAGCCCAACTGATCGCATCACAAGAAAACCTGACATTGTTTGAACCAGATTCAGTTGGTTTCCTTGAACGTTTCCTAACTCAAGATAATTGCCAGGTTGATCACTTTGAGCCAGAGACAAAGAGTCAATCCATGCAGTGGAAACACCCACCTCACCTTTTACAAAGAGGGCCATGTTTGTTTCATCTGCAGAGATGGTGATGACCTCAGTTTTGGAATGCAAAAAATGCTGTGTTTATTGATTATCTTCGAAGGGGCCACACCATCAATGGAGAGTACTATGCCAACTTACTGGGGTAGTTACAAAAAGCTATCAAGATCAAACGCCCAGGGAAACTGATGAAAGGGGTTTTGTTTCATCAGGATAATGCTCTAGCACGGAAATACTTGGTTTAAATTGGCTGTGGCTTTGAATTGTTTTATCAGCCCCTCTATTTTCTTGATTCGGCTATCATCTGTTTCTCAGCATGAAAAAAAAACTTGACTGGGAAGCAGTATTACAGCGATGATGGTGCCATATCTACTGTTGATGCCTTTTTTGACCAACAGAAGGAACAGTCTTCTTTGAACAGACAGATATCAGTTTACCTGGAAGGAAACAACGCAGAAGATTTGAAATTAATGTATGCGAGACTTCACAACTCTAGCATCACTCTTTCATGGCTGGCCTATGAACATTTCAGCCCACCCTTGCATTTGGGTTACGTTACGAGATTTTAAAATGCCTTTGTAAAAGATCCGTCACATATGCCGCTATAAAATATTTTTATGCTTATCTGTAAAAACTATTAAAGAGATTGTTTACCTTTTCAATGTTACGTGATTATTTATTTTAGAATCGACGAATTTCGACAAAAATATCATTTTCTTGAATATTTGCTTTATTTAAAATGTCAGTTCTAACCCACGTCATTGGACAAAGCATTTAAACTGAGCGTTTGGTGTACTTAATGCAGTTTACAGCCGATGGCAGAGAAATAAATAAGGAAATATGATATTGTTTCAAACTACGTTAGTAGAAAAAATCATCTCCCACAAGTGGAAAAAAATCAAAAAGTGTCATGTGATTTAAACACAGGAAAAGTCATTTACATAAAATTTGCAAAAGCTCTTTCATTTGGGTAACGTTCAAAGAGGACTACCAAGAGCAGCAACAATTAAAATGGATAGTACCTGTAGAGAAAATAATGACATAATCAAGATTTCACACGACTTCAAACAGAAGGTTCAAAAAGAAAACCCCCATCAATACCGGAAATAGTGATAAAAGCTACTGGACTCGAAAAACTTGTTTTCATAAAAACAACACAAAAAAAACCTGCTCTAAGAGAACGATTCTATAAATTTCAACCGAAAACAGAACTAGCTATTCGGTCAGTGAATTATAAACATTTCCTTATAGGGAAACGGCTTTTTATACAATTACTATATTACCAAATTCTTTAGAAAAAAAATTAAATTGTGCGTATGTTGTTGTTGACCCTAAGTAAGTATAAACAGGTTAAATTGTGGTTAACAATATAGTTTTCCAAACAGGTTATTTTTACTTAACTAACTGGAGGTGGGTTCTGATTCTCATCTGATCACCGAAGTTAAATTGTGTTGAGCCATGTTAGTATTTAGATCGTAGAGAGATCTCTTTGGATCACAGGGTACTTTTACAATCGAAATTACGTTTCGTCTTTAAATAACAAAAGGTTGATAAGTCATGAAAAGAAACTCAATCAATCAATCAATCAAGATTGGGCTTGGATCAAAGTGTAGTATATGTTCTTTATTCGAAACTATGAGAACAGTCTGGTTTCCTTGCGACTCTGCATTTTGTTCTTGTACTCACCGTGTCACCGTGAAAAATCAAAACGGGTAATTTTCAACACACCATCTTTTTTTTACTTTCTTATATGATTTTATATTTTTTGTCCTTGATCTACTTGCACTGATATCTCAATCGAAGACAGCAACAACTGGTATATTAACATACATATAAACAATAAAGGACTGGATGATACAATTAGTCAAACATGAAAACAGAAAGAAAAAATACTCAACAACGGAAGAAGGCAGTAAATACAAACAAGATTTACATTTAGTAGATTCTGTAGAATAGCAAAACAGAAGCCAAGAACCAGCTATTGGGGCAAAAAATATGAAAAAGCCAAGGATAAAGCTCTTGAACAGATAAAACAACGCTGGCAAAACAAACCCCTGCATGGCCAATATCCAGAACGTGCCAATAAATCCAATGTTGATAAAGTTAATACTCATCGATGGTTACGTACATCTGGATTAAAGTCTGACATTGAAAGCTTTATTCTTGCAGCGCAAGACCAAAGTCTTTTCATTAGGAACTTTCAGGCAAATATACATAATACTGTAAATCCGAAATGCAGGTTCTGTGATAAATACTAAGAAACAATAGACCATCTAATCTCAGGATGTTCTGTACTTGCCCCAAATGAATATAAAAATTGTCACGATAGAGTGGGACAATTAATGTGCAAACACTATGGAAAATATGTAAACAAACACTGGTATGAACATCATCTAGCACCGGTTACAGAAATAGAAGATGTCACCATTCTATGGGATTACACCATCTATACAGACAGTAAAATTGAAGCAAATAGACCGGACATTATTGTTAAAAACCTGAAAAAATGAACTTGCCTATTAATTGATATGGCTTGTCCATCGGATTGTAACATAGCAACCAAGGCATTCGAAAAACTGCCAAAATATAAAGACCTGGAAATTGAAATAGAAAAATGTGGAAATTGGAAACAAGTATCGTACCAGTAATTGTGGGTGCACTTGGAATGATAAAAAATGGAACAAAACAACATATTGAAAGAATCCCTGGAAACCCCAGCTTAAGAGATATACAAAAAATTATCTTGTTAAGTACAGCCCACACACTAAGGAGAAGTTCGTCTATGTAACGCTAGGGATGTTAGGGAGATATGACGAAAACATGAAATGGAGCCATAACAACACACCAACATCTGCCTTAGGTCTTCTTGCAGACTTGCTAGGTAGTGCGACAATAGCAGAAATCGATTTATAATGAAAAATGACATAATAATGATAATAATGCCATGATGGATAGATTCATATATATGAATATCAGAGTGTTCTTCTTGGGGAAATAATACACCCTTCACCTCTCTCTCTCTCTCTCTCTCTCTCTCACACACACACACACACACACACACACACACACACACACAATAATAATAATAATAATATTAAAAAGTATCATATTGGTTTCGTATATTTACCATAATGTTCTTTTTTGGCATGTTACTTCCCCACCCAATAAAAAAAAAATTAAATGGTGTCATAATGAACACATTGAATTTTATATATCTGTATCCCAGCGTCTCATTTTTGATAAGCTACTCCCTCCCGCCAATAATAATAATAATAATAATAATAATAATAATAAAAGGTTCCATGATAGATACCTCGGGTTTCGTATATTTGTACCTCAGCATCATTTTGTTGCTTGCTTCTCTGTCACTCAACCTTAAGATGAATACGGAAAGACAATCTGTAATAGAATAGTCGATGTATGAAAAAAAATGCCTTGCAAGGAGCAATTATACAAGAAAGTCAAGATTTGGCAAACCCTGAATAATGGAGGTTGACCAAGAACGGCTTCCAGAAGAAGAAAACTAAAATGGGCAGCGCAAGAGCAGCCTTGAAGAACAAATTCTATCAAGCACCGTTGTGGCGCATTGACTATCGACTCGGAACGACAAATCGGGTTGCCGAGTTCGAATTCCAGTTGACATTGCTTGCATTCACTTACGCACCAATACCCTTGGCAAAAGTATTAGTCCGTCTCTTCCCCACAGTTATGAGTTAAATAATAGGACAGATTGGGTTCTATAGTCTTGACTGGCAACCAGTCTACCACAGAAAGCAATGGCAACCTACTGCGGGATAATCTTCTGCCCAGTCAGTCATGTCTCTTTTGAGACATCATCGCCCAAAGCATGTATCACGCATGGCACTTAACTGACTGATTCTATTGATAGAACAGCTGATTAACTCGTCTTTATCTTTCGTAGATAAACTATTAAAAGTCTGCAATACATTGCCAGCCGCTACCCTTTAACTGACACACAAATGTTCAGAGGAAACCATGACAAAGTCACTCTCAGAATATATTGGGAACTGTCCAGAAAGTATGTGTCCTTGAGCTTTCAGTACTATCAGTCACCGAAAATGAGTAAGTGAATCTCTTGTGAGATATGACTAACAAGCGCTTGGGGAGCAAACGCCCTGATTGGTGCACGAGAGCTGCCAAGAATGGATCCTGATAAACGTTGGGGTACCTTGGGATAAGATCATCGTGGAGGTGGAACAAGAGGGAAATATAGGGGTACAATCACCTTCGAGGATATATCGTAAAAATATACCTAGCAGCAAGTTGTCTCTTTTGTGGTTGGCTCGCTTGAGATTAATTGCAGAAATCCTTGTCTCACGGGACACCTCCGAGTGAGCAGACATGACGCCAATACACAGGTTACAGCACTGATAAAAACAGCTCATGTACGGAGGAAAGGTCTGTGTCTCTAAGATTCGAGTAGCTGCTGGGATATGGTCATCATCTTCCGGCTAAAACATCTAAGAGTCGGAGAGGATATCAAATAATCACAATAACTGTATTGATTTTTATTGATACTTCTGAAATTTCCGATAACATTTGTGTTGGTGGTAACAATTGCACTGCTTAAATTTGTACGGTGTTTGTCTTTCCGTTACCAAATGAAAATATAAATATTGCGTTTTTAAAAATAGGTGTTTGTTTCATTTACACAATAATCAAAAACTGAATCTCTATTTCCACGAACTCGAAAGGAGTATTTGGGTTTTTAAAAGGTTTGATTTTATAAATTATTTCATTTCACGACGTTTAAGTCTTTGTTAAGCGATTGAAAAAAAAAGCTTCAATAAAATCGGTTGGTTGTTTTGTTTTATGACATATCAACCTCGGCGGGTCATTTATTGCCAACTAAATTTTATTTATTTATTGCATGTAATACCTTTTTTTCCTTCAACAATTTATTGTTGTTTTTAGATAAGTTTTTTAGTGTCTAGAATACTTTTTCTTTTTCGAATGTCAAGATTCATTGGGATTTATTTTAAGGGCAGGGTTCCCAAGTTCTACCCTGTTATTTAACCCATAACTGGAGGGAAGGGACGGATTAATACCTTTCCCAAGGGTACCAGTGCTTAAGTGAATGCAGGGTATTCAACTGGAATTCGAACTCAACTCACCGATTTCTCTTTCCGAGCCGATATCCACTGCACCACAACGCACATCTGTCACTATACGCTTACAGCACCTGGTATTCCCAAGCGGTCACCCATCTAAGTACTGACCAGGCTCAACGTTGCTTAACTTCGGTGATCACGCGAGAACCGGTGTATTCAACGTGATATCGCTGTAAGCTTCAATAAAATTGGTTTTGCCAGAGCTTAACTTATTGAAGTAGAAGTTTCTTCCACTCTTCCGCGCGTTAATAATTAAAATTACGATGAACTCCACAACTTAATTCCTCCAAAATGAAACTGATCTCTTTAATCGACTGAGAGAACCGTATTTGTCTTCATCAGAATGGCTGATGCTAACCTCCAAGTAAATGACTCACTGCATCTTCTCGGGCTAAAGTTTTCTTCTGACATAAAGTGGAAAGATTATATTGAATCATTTTCCGGTCTGCTATTAAGAAAATTGACTTGCTATGTCATGCTAGACAATTTTTTTCGACAAAATAAATCTTACATATTTATAAACCTATCATAGGTATATGTGTGATATATTTCTTGACCGGCAAAAATATGACTGACAAAAATATCTGGTAGTGGACAGTGGCGGCGGGGTGCAACATCAAAAAGCAGAAAAAAAGGCAAAAGCCGACAAAGATATGATTGACAAAAATATCCAACTGTGGACGGTGGTGGTGGCGGCAGTTGGGTGCAACATCAAAAGCAGAAACACAAACAACAATCTGCTTGAAAGGCGATAGCCGGCGAAGTTGACTGACAGATGCATCTGGCCGGAGATCTCAATCGAGTGACAGCTCGAAAAAGCAATAAAAGTGGGTAGGAATTTGGGGGTTATATAAGTCTGGGGTTTCTTTGTAAAGAGACAGAAGACAGAGAGAGAGAGAGAGAGAGAGAGAGAGTAAAGAGCTCCTCGCAGGCTAAAACAAAAACTGGCTAACGATTTCCCAACTCCTGCGTGTGCGTGATTTTCCTCATCTGATCACCGAAGTTAAATTGTGTTGAGCCATGTTAGTCATGTTAGTACTTAGATCGTAGGGCTACCTTCCTACTCGCCACAAGCGTCACCGACGAAGAATAAAAATATAAGATTATATTTCTATATATAAGTGTTCCCAATTGTCTGTCAAGACGATCATTGCTTGTCCAGAGGGCGTAATACAACACATGCTTTGAATATTGCTGACACATTTGGTCTGGTCTGATCTGCTTTGGTCTGATGATTCTGTTATGTATTTAGAGATTTTTGATAAAATCCAAAAAAGAATATTCACTATTACTTGTCCTGATCTGGCTTCTCGACTTGTTCGTGATAAATATTTCCTCTATAGCATCTATGAATTTAACCCCTGTATTAGATTGGCGGCAACCTTTCCTCATTTCACTGAAATGACTAGATGTAATCGTAAGTTGAAATGACTAGATGTAATCGTAAGTTGAAATGACTAGATGTAATCGTAAGTTGAAATGACTAGATTTAATCGTAAGTTGAAATGACTAGATGTAATCGTAAGTTGAAATGACTAGATGTAATCGTAAGTTGAAATGACTAGATTTAATCGTAAGCTGAAATGACTAGATTTAATCGTAAGTTGAAATGACTAGATGTAATCGTAAGTTGAAATGACTAGATTTAATCGTAAATTCTATGCTAAATTTTCTCCTCGCTTGTGAGACTCTCTTTTAGCTTCTTGCTTCCCAGTCAACTTTGATCTTCAAATATTTAAATGCAATGTCAATTATTATTTTCTTTCTTCTTAATTCCTGTTATTTTATTATTCTCTTGTTAATAGTGTTTTTGTTTTTTGGGTTTTCGTGGTTACTCATATTATCTCACACTCAGTAAACACTTGGGTCTTAGATGATATATTTTCTTGCTTAGGCTAAAATGATATTTTTAAAATGACAAATAAATAAGTTCAAACGACAATACCGTTGCTTATACTTTATTTAGAAGAATGTATTTTAAACCTGTGAAAGCAAATTATCAAATATGGGATGTCTGCCGACAGAAACAGTTTTCTAAAGTTAGGATAATCATATATTTACCAAAAATGTTCTTGTCTTGTAACAATTACAGTTTTACTCCGTAAATTTGCGTTACGAAAAAGGTCAATGACCAGTCAAATTCACCGAGAATAGCTGGTGTTCAGCGCTTGAAGTCTTTATGATTTTCAAGGTAAGCCATTTTCTCTTTTTCCTTCTCTCCTTTCTTTCTTATTACATTCTCTCTTTCACTCTCTTTCAATGACCAGTCAAATTCACCATGAGAATAGCTGGTGTCCAGGGCTTGAAGTCTTTATGATTTTCAAGGTAAGCCATTTTCTCTTTTTCCTTCTCTCCTTTCTTTCTTATTACATTCTCTCTTTCACTCTCTTTCAATGACCAGTCAAATTCACCATGAGAATAGCTGGTGTCCAGGGCTTGAAGTCTTTATGATTTTCAAGGTAAGCCATTTTCTCTTTTTCCTTCTCTCCTTTCTTTCTTATTACATTCTCTCTTTCACTCTCTTTCAATGACCAGTCAAATTCACCATGAGAATAGCTGGTGTCCAGGGCTTGAAGTCTTTATGATTTTCAAGGTAAGCCATTTTCTCTTTTTCCTTCTCTCCTTTCTTTCTTATTACATTCTCTCTTTCACTCTCTTTCAATGACCAGTCAAATTCACCATGAGAATAGCTGGTGTCCAGGGCTTGAAGTCTTTATGATTTTCAAGGTAAGCCATTTTCTCTTTTTCCTTCTCTCCTTTCTTTCTTATTACATTCTCTCTTTCACTCTCTTTCAATGACCAGTCAAATTCACCATGAGAATAGCTGGTGTCCAGCGCTTGAAGTCTTTATGATTTTCAAGGTAAGCCATTTTCTCTTTTTCCTTCTCTCCTTTCTTTCTTATTACATTCTCTCTTTCACTCTCTTTCAATGACCAGTCAAATTCACCATGAGAATAGCTGGTGTCCAGGGCTTGAAGTCTTTATGATTTTCAAGGTAAGCCATTTTCTCTTTTTCCTTCTCTCCTTTCTTTCTTATTACATTCTCTCTTTCACTCTCTTTCAATGACCAGTCAAATTCACCATGAGAATAGCTGGTGTCCAGGGCTTGAAGTCTTTATGATTTTCAAGGTAAGCCATTTTCTCTTTTTCCTTCTCTCCTTTCTTTCTTATTACATTCTCTCTTTCACTCTATTTCAATGACCAGCTTCAAATTCACTCACACATGAATAGCTTGGTGTCCAGCTTGAAGCCTCATGATTTTCTGCGTGCTTTCATTTTCTTTCTCTTTTCCTTTCCTCCTTCTTCTTAGCTACATTCTCTTTCACTCTCTTTTCAATGACCTCAGTCAAATTCACCATGAGAATAGCGAGGTCCAGGGCTTTGAAGTCTTTACATTTTCAAGGTAAGCCATTTTCTCTTTTTCCTTCTCTTCCTTTCTTTCTTATTAATATTCTCTCTTTCACTCTTCAATGACCTGAATAAATTCACCATGAGAACATGGTGTCCAGGCTGAAGTCTTTATGATTTCTGTGCTCATTTTCTCTTTTTCCTTCTCTCCTTTCTACACATTCTCTTCGACTCTCTTTCCACGATCTCTCCATGCCTACCTTGACCATGAGAATAGCTGGTGTCCAGCGCTGTCTTTATGATTTTCAAGTGTGCTTCATTTTCTTTTCCTTCTCCTCTTCTTTAATACATTCTCTCTTTCACTCTCTTTCAATGACCAGCACAGTCTGGTCATGAGAATATTGGTGTCCAGGCTTGAAGTCTTTATGATTTTCATGTGCTTACTTTCTCTTTTTCCTTCTCCTCTTTCTTTCTTATTACATTCTCTCTTTCACTCTCTTTCTTCAATGACCTTCAGCTTGGAATTCACCATGAGAATAGTTGTGTCCAGCGCTTGAAATTATGATTTTCATAAAGCTATTTTCTTTTTTTCCTCTCTCCTTTCTTTCTTATTACATTCTCTCTTTCACTCTTTCTTCAACATCAGTCAAATTAATTATGAGAATAGCTGTGTCCAGGGCTTGGAAGCCCAGCATTTTCAAGGTAAGCTTACTTTCTCTTTTCTCTCCTTTCTTTCTTATTACATTCTCTCTTTCACTCTTTCACACCCAGTCAGTCTTCTACCATGTAGAGAAGAAGGAAGTCCAGAGTTTGAAGTCTTTTATGATTTTCAAGTCATTTTCTTTTTTCCCCTTTCTCCTTTCTTTCCTTTTATTATATCTCTCTTTCACTCTCTTTCAATGACCACAATTCTGACTATGAGAATAGCTGGTGTCCAGCGCTTGAAGCTCCTTAAGATTTTCAAGGTAAGCCATTTTCTCTTTTTCCTTCTCTCCTTCTACACATTCTCTTTCACTCCTTCAAATGACCAGTCAAATCACCATGAATAGGCTGGTGTCCAGGCTTGAAGTCTTTAAGATTTTCAAGGTAAAGCTATTTTCTTTTTCCTTCTCTCCTTTCTTTCTTAGTTGTCTCTTCTACCTTCTTCAATGACCAGTCAATTCACCATGAGAATAGCTGGTGTCCAGGCTTTGAAGCCTTTAAGATTTTCAAGGTAAGCCATTTTCTCTTTTTCCTTCTCTCCTTTCTTTCTTATTACTCCTTTCTTTCACTCTCTTTCAATGACCAGTCAAATTCACCATGAGAATAATGGTGTCCAGGGCTGAAGTCTAGTGATTTTCAAGGTAAGCCATTTTCTTTCTCTCTCCTTTCTTTCTTATTACATTCTCTTTCAATTTCTTCAATGACCAGTCAGTTCACTATGAGACACAGTCCAGCGCTTGAAGTCTTTGAGCCAAGGTAAGTCATTTTCTTCCTTCTCCTTTCTTTCTTAATATCTTCCTTTTCTCACTCTTTCAATGACCAGTCAAATCACCATGAGAATAGTTGAAGTCCAGCGCTTGAAGTCTTTGTTATTACAAGGTAAAGTTTACTTTCTTTTCCTTCTCTCCTTTCTTTCTTATTACATTCTCTCTTCACTTTCAATGACCAATAGTCAACAACTCATCATGAATATTAGTGTCCAGGTTGAAGTTCTATGATTTTTCAAGGTAAGCCATTTTCTTTTTCCTTCTCTCCCTTTCTTTCTTATTACATTCTCTTTCACTCTCTTTCAACACCAGTCAGTTCACCATGAGAATAAAGTCCAGGGGCTTGAAGTCTTTATGATTTCTAAGGTGTTTTCATTTTCTCTTTTCCCTTCTCTCCTTTCTTTCTTATTACATTCTCTTCTTCACTCTCTTTCAATGACCAGTCAAATTCACCATGTAGAATACAGTCTAGCAGCTTGAAGTCTTATGATTTTCAAGGTAAGTCATTTTCTCTTTTTTCCTTCTCCTTTCTTTCTTATTAATATTCTCTTTCACTCTCTTTTCCCGTATTCTCTCTCCCCCCCTCTCTCTCGTTCAATATCTCTGTATTTATCAGTGTATCGCTTAACTCCATCTCCCGATTCCTGAAATATTGTTCATTCTCAATTAACGTAATTGAAATGCCCAGACATGCCATCCCAATCGTCCGATGCCGATAACATTGAGTGATGATAAATCAACTAACAGAGTCTATTAACTGGCAGTCTGATCACGTGACGATTTCAATAATAACAATACAAAACCGGGAATTCCTGTGGACATGGAAACAAAAGTAGATTTGAAGTCACCATCCCGAGGACGAAGAGCTCTAAGCATGTTTTGCTATATTATAAAAAGCAACATTTATTTTACTAATCTATGTTTGCACGTTACTTTCACTGAACTAATGTGCGGATGGCGTGATGGTTATCCACTCGGCAAATTTAATCGGCGAACTTCTTGACTTGTCTGTTGCGTTTACTTTCGCACAAATACCATTCGGAATGGCATGATCCATTTCTTCTCTTCCATATATAGATTAAACAGCAGGAAAAACTGAGCTCTATAGCTTTGGGGGGTCACTAAGTTTCAAAAAAGAAAAATTCTGAATTCCATTCCATTATATTTTTTCCATTTTAATTCAAGGCTAACGACCACATCAAGTTGAAGCACTTGTTCTCGTAAGATTACCGAAGTTAAGCAACGTCGATTCTGGTCAATACCTAGATGGGGGACTGCTTGGCAATACCATCTGCTGTAAGCTTGGATGTGTGAGTGGTGTTGTGGATAATGGCTAGGAATTTCGGAGAGTCGAGTTCCAATTCCAGTCAAGTTCGTTTTATTCACTTACGTACTAATAACCTTGGGATAGGTATGAATCTACCTCTTTTCACCAAACTATGGGTTAATTAGAAAATTTTGTATCACTAAATCGTAATTATCTCTAAAAACATTCTCCGGCTTTAAATAACTTGTACTGAGTTGATAAGCCGTAAAAGCAAATCAATCGATCAATGATAATTCACAAATAATCTATAAAGAAAGTTATGATTACCTACAATCTGAAGGGATGTCCGGTAATGAGTTAAGTTTAAATTCTTGTTTTATTTGCAGCATTCAATTTCACACTCCGACGGAAAGTAAGGATCGATTTTAAACACGATTACCTTTATAGAAACAGAATCGAATTAGAGCGATTATATTGAATCAATTGCTTGGAAAGAAGTAATGCTTCGAAAACATAACACTCAAAAGGTATCGAGGAAAGTATCAGCAGTATAAAGCGAGCATCTTACCTTATTTGTGTGGATGAATGAAAAAAAACATAATGGAAAAAAAGAAAAAAGTTTCTCAGAACCACAAGGGGCAGGAAGTTGTGAAGATCCATGATCGCTCCGAACGAGACAAAGAGCACAAATATTGATGAGAATGTTATATTTAACGAAAAATTTATTCTTCCAAAAATTAGGCAACATATTTAAAAAACATATCTTGGGCATATAATGAAGAAAGAAGGCTTGGTGAATTTAACACTATGGGGATATAGTGAAAGTAAAAAGAGCAGTTTCACTGCGACGTACCAGAGAATTTTTCTTCCCAGAATTCGCCTTGCACATTTATAAATCAACCATTCGAACGTGCATTCAATATTACTACCATATATGGTTTAGGGCTGCGGCTATATATTTCGAGATTCTCAACCAAAATTTAAAAAAGGCCTGTAAAGTTATCGGTCCTCATTTGGCGTTTCGATTTTCCCACCATCATAAGGTGATTTCACTCTGTCTTTTCTACGAATATTTTTATAGCAATTGTATTGATAAGTATAGTAGTTGAGGATGGGGTAAGATGAACCACTTTTTTAGATTTTTTGACCAGGTGTCTCCCGTGGTAATGTCATCCAATCTATGCTGGTGTTAAATTAACCACTTACCATTTACCTTTGACCATCCACAATTTGGATGTTTTCATAATATGTCTTCCAAATTTTTAAAGCACTTGAAAAATGGTGTTAGAAAGGTTCAATTTACCCCATATACTGGATATGATGAACCCCCCATGGCAGTAAGTTGAACCCCCACCTTTGAGGTTGAAAGGAGAAAAAAGATATTTCTACAAAATAACAGAAAAGACAGAACAACATGATTTAAATTACAGAAAAAAGCATAGACCTGCCACTTTACTGTCCAATTGTGGCATCCACTTGCAAAAAAAACAACAACAACAACAACAACCATTGCAATACAGTCACATTCCAGTCTATGAAAGATTAGGTAACGGTCATGTCACGTTGAATACACCGGTTCCCGCTCGATCACCGAAGTTAAGCAACGTTGAGCCTGGTCAGTACTTACGTGGGTGACCACTTGGGAATACCAGGTGCTGTTAGCGTTCACGGATGTGCGTTGTGGTGCGGTGGATGTCGGCTTGGAGGGGGAAATCGGTGAGCCGAGTTCCAATTTCAGTCGAGCACACTGCACTCACTTGCGCACTAGTACCCTTGGGAAAGGTATTAATCCGTCCGTTCCCTCCAGTTATGGGTTAAATAACGGGGTAGGACTTGGGACCCTGCCCTTAAACAAATCCCAATGAGACTTGCTCCGTCAGGGAGGAAGCCCGCTCAACCCGACTAGGGTGAATGCGGCATACATACATATATACTATGAAAGATTGAATTTTTCCAGGTCACAGGGGAAGACCCATTGGTTGGATTTGCATTCACTCCCCAACAAGTTGTTTGGCACAGGTAGTTTTTTTACAGTATCTTGACTATCGAATGATGCTTTATCATCGAGGTCGATAATGAAGGCCTGTTTGCCGTCCATGGGTTTTCGGCCTTGGATTCTCTTCAAGAAGACGCCCTCGAGTTCATCACCATCAATTACATCGACTCTGGCGATGTATCGACGTGTGGTTTTCTTGCCATTGACGCTGACTACCACGAAATCACCTTCTATTAGTTCGTCATCCGATACATCGTCGTCATCAGAATCGTTCATGGCCATGGACTCATCATCGTTGTCGTCATCTGAGGTGACATTGGATGTTGTCTTTTGGGATGTTTGGTTAAACAGTTTCTTTTTTACGTTTTTTGTGGGTTTAACCTTTGCTTTTCCTGCTGGTGTGTCAGTCAGTATTTTGGTTGCCCTTTTCTTTCTTCCTTCAGTTATAATGTCATCATATGCTTTATCCCTTGCTTCACAATGAAGCGAATAAGTCCCTGGCATCCCCACAAGAGGGGTGAGGGGGGTGAAGAGAAAATAATGTGGCACACATGTTGGGGTACAATGAACCATCGGTTCATCTTACTCCCAACTCAAAGGTTCATTTTACCCCACGGCAGCCATCTTGAAAAAATCATCTGACAGCAAGGCAATCCACTTTGTAACCATTAACAACGTTCACAGAGGAACAGCCAAATAACAACTCAACCTCCAGTAATTAACAATTAAAAGAAAACAGTTATACTTACCAGAGTATTTGATGATATTCCCACTTTTCAACTTTTCACTCGATGATCGTCAAAATATTTTTTTTCGCACTCAAACTCTCAAACTGGCTATAAATCGGCGCCGATCGCTTAGAGACCCGTGGTGACGTGTTGCTTAATGTGTGTGACGTCAGAGGTTTATGGGGTCTTTGTTGACTCTTATACAAGCGTTGGTTCATCTTACCCCACTATTCATCTTACCCCATCCTTCCCTACCTCGATTGCATTAATTTAAGTGTAGATAGGCAATTAGGGTCTTTCTTCCTCTGATAGTAATCCTTCTTCAAAAATTTAAATGCAACGTCAATCGCCATCTTCTGTTTTCGTGAAACTTCTTTTATTGTGCTTTTGTTTACAAAAGACTTCTCTATTTGTCTAATTTTTGAGATGAGGTAGTATTTACGCTATTTACATTATTTGGACTATTGTCTTCATCTTTGTTGCCATTTGTACGACGTTTCGGTCGTTGTACGCTTTGGCCTTTTTCACGTGCTATGAATTTCGAACCGAAGAAGTTCGGAGCGTACAATGGTCGAAACGTCGTACAAATGGCAACAGAAATGAGGACAATAGTCCGAATAATGTAAATAGTGTAAAAGTCTTCTCATTCTCTTTCTCTCCTAGTAAGCTCTTACATCTTCGTGGCATTATCGCCCTGCTTGATATGAAATGATTTTTTATAAAAAATATGTGGTTTCTAATGATTGTCTACCATCCAAAGTGAAATATCTTGATTTTTTGTTTTTGTTATTTATATTCATTTCACCCCAAGCAAGGCAGAAATGTCAGTGGTGCGCTGGGGGTTACAGTGAAAAAAAAAAATTGAAGGGGATGTCGAAGAAAAGATGAGATGGATGGGAATCAAGTAGAAAAGGAAAGCAAGTGAATGAAAGTGAGTTCCACAAACGGGAAGTGCAAGAAAAGAAACTGTTAAAGTAGAAGTGAAGTTACTTTTAACTATTTCTACGGTTTCTTAGTTTTTTTGTTTTGTTTTTTGTTTTTTTAATCATATCACCCCGAGCAAGGCGGTAACACCACCGAAGCGCAGGGGGGCTACATAGGAGTGAAAAGATTGGAAAAGAGAAAGCCGGAAACCACATCCTAAACAAGGAACAAGGGATGAGCTTCTTCACCTGTTTAATAGACGTGGGTGGAGTGTGAACCGGGTGATAGTTTAGTCTATCTACTCCAATTTAAAAAAAGAAAGAAAAGAGTGAAAAGATTGGAAAAGAGAAATCCGGAAACCACATCCTAAAAAAGGAACAAGGGATGAGCCTCTTCACCTGTTCAACATACGTGGGTGGAGTGTGAACCGGGCGATAGTTTAGTCTCTAGTAGTAAGAAAACGGCTTGTCAGAGCAGTTTTCATAAAATATACTTGTAGAAAAGACTTTCGGTGAGAAATCGTCTGAAGACTGGCTGCCAAGGCAGGATCGATTCCATTGCTGATCCTTCTTTGGATTTTGTCGAGAACATCAAGATGAATAGCAGGATCACCCAACCAGATGTGGCAACAGTATTTAATAGAATAAAAGCTGGAATCGAAGTGAGAAAGATATCATCTAACATCATATTTTTTCTGTTTATTATGGAGGTTGAAATGACTCACGATGTGAATTCAAAAATTAAATATATATAAAAACAAGGAGACAATAACGAATTGCACTAATATAGGAAAATCACTGCTATCCAAAATTGTATTGTTGTCCGCTGAAATAATCAAGTATTTCGAATATGTACATGTTTGCCATCAGCAATCAGTAAACCGAATGAATCAGTAATCCGGTTCTGATTTCCAGAATCGCATTTACAGATTTCCCTGCTTACTGCATTGATTTACAACCACTGCACTGTCGCGCTAACAACATCTGTATTTTTTTAAAACACTTTGCAATATTAGTAAAGCATTCATACCTGTCTTTTGTACATTTCTTTTATAACCTTTTGAAACTTAACCCCAATCACGTTGTGGTGCATATCGACTCGGAACGACAAATCGGGAAACCGAGTTCGAATTCAAGTTGAATTACTTGTATTAACTTACGGACAAATACCCTTGGAAAAGGTATTAATCCGTCTCTTCCCTCCAGTTATGGGTTAAATAAGACAGATTTGGTTCTATACCCTTGGCTGGCAACCAGTCTACCGCAGAAAACAATGGCAACCTAATTCGGGATAATCTTCTGTCTAGTCAGTTATGTCTCTTTCGAGACATGATCACCCAAAGCGTGTATCACGTATGACACTTAACTGACTAACTGACATGATTTCAATGAATACCTGTAACCCTGCTAGTATTGGGAAGCGTAAATACCATAAGTTGTTCATAACAAAGAGGGTAGAAATTCTGAGAGAGAAAAAAAATTGACAGCGGCGTTCGAAACATTGGCGTATCTACAGTTTATAACAAAGAAACAGATCAAACTTGTTTTCCATAAATACAGTCCGTCAGTCAATTAAGTGCCATACGTGATACACGCTTGGGCGATCATGTCTCGAAAGAGACATGACTAACTGGGCTGAAGGTTATCCCGCAGTAGGTTGCCATTACTTTCTGCGGTAGACTGGTTGCCAGCCAAGGCTATAGAACCCAATCTGTCCTGTTATTTAACCCAAGATTATTTGTGCGTAAGTGAATGCAACGACTTCAACTTAAATTCGAACTCTTCTCCCCGATTTCTCGTTCCAAGTAGATATCCATAAATTATACAACAAAATAAATTATCTGGTATATTTCAGTTTTCAGAGTGGGGGATTAGTGATGGTCAATCTGTATTATTGGGGGTAACTTCTCTTCCTGTAAACGACCATATGTTTTTTATGCTCCATGACCCTTCAGAACATGAGAGATAATGTCTGTTCACAACGTCCTGTCTTTTTTTATTTAAGTACATTTAAACCATTTACCATCTTTTTGTCTTTGCTCTTCAATTCATTTAAATAAAGTCATTCATTATGCCAGTCGCTGTTACTCCCTCATCTTCTCACTTTCACTGTTTACATAGTGTTAAATTCACCAAGCCTTCTTTCCTCTTTATATCTCTAAGATATTTTCTACCTCTTAATACTTTGCTTAATTTCTGAAAAATAATTTTTTCGTTAAATATTACAGTCTCATAAATATTTATGTTCCTTGTCCCATTCGGGGGCGATCATGGTTCTCCACAACTTCCTGCTCCTTGTGGTTCTGAAAAACGTTTGTCATCATCAAGCTTTGTCAATCATCCACACAAGCCCATTAGATAAGTTGCTCTCTGTTTGCCTTTGACAGGCCTTTCCACAACACCAGAGTGTTATGTTTTCTTAGTCTTCCTTCTTCATAATGGGTCCCAGAAATTTCGACTGTCTTTTTCATGCTTTTTTAAATATTCTCTTTAGAACTTCCTCAATGTTCCTGAAACCTAGAAAAGAACCACATCACTGTCCCTGTCAATCTCTTCTCCATCTATAAGGAAGTTGGCCAGCATTCACTGTTATACAGGAGGATTTATATGACATAACCTTTTTCAGCACTCTTTTCTTTTAACATCTCTTTTAATAATCTCCTTAGTTTCTAGAAGGTAGTTTTCGCTATGCCTTTGTGCCTTAGGATCTGTTGCCATATTTACCGTTGTCTGTTACTACACTAACCAGATAGGTACTCGCTTGATTGCCCTCAATTCAATTTCAGCACTCTTTTTTTTCTAACAATATCATTAATGCCTTTTTAAAAAGCATTTTCAACCATTCCTTCATCTGTTATCGTTTACAAAGATAATTAAATATTTTCAACTGCTTTTTCTTGACATCCCAAGTAGGCATATACGCTGACGACACTACAGTTTACTCTCGTCTAGATCAAAAATCTACCGAGGCTGACAAAGCAAACCTCGCTGCCGAGCTCGAAAAGGACCTCTAATCCGTTGTGGACTGGGGTAAGAAATGGCGTGTCAATTAACGAAATTTTTCTGTGATTTGATTAGTATTAGAAAAACATTTCCTAGTGTCTGTTATTGCACTATACGCACTCACTCAAGACCCATAGACTCCAGTGTGTACATATAGGGTCACTAGCCGTTATTGCAAAATTTGATTTTATAGGATGAAGTTGATAATCCCATTCCCAATCAGAGTTATCCTTCTCTTAAGATGGTTGCCAAACAAAGTACACAGCATGTCCAGCTATTTAACCTATAGCTGGGGAAGAATAGACATTTTGTAAGTGTATTTACGAGCAAGTTGCGCGTAAATGAGTGTAACGAGCTCGACCAGAATTCGAACTCATTTTTTCGATTTTTTTTATTGCAAGTCGACACCTTTTACACCCACACTATCGAAATAGTTAAATTTCTGCTTCTGCTTGATTCTGAAAGAAGGTATAAAAAAATTCTCATTAAAAGATTCGAAACACATGAGGACTCGGAATTCATGTCGTACTTTAGATAAGAATAAACAGAATGAAATGTAAGCGAAAAGCAAACTTTTAGTACATGTTCAAAAAGGGGGTGGTAGCACCTGTTCGGGACACAGCTATGGGCAAACAGTGAACCATCAAACAAAAATCAAAAATACATCCCTATAATAAAATGAATTAGCAATAAATTGTTATAGTAAAAAATAAAAAAATACTTTTTTATAGTAAAATTACCAACAATACATTTTATGAACTCCAAAATATGTACCTAAAAAAACATACGTGTACACTGAAAGTATATAATTATGTACAAAATATTTAAATTTCGACATTATATAATCCATAAAGGTGTTGATATGCCGGCAAACAAAATCAACCAACTCATCAACCTTGGATGTGCGTTGTGGTGCAGTGGATGTAGGCTCGGGACGAGAAATCAGAGTACCGAGGTTGAATTCATTGCATTCACTTACGTGTAAATATCCTTGGGAACAGTATCAATCCATCTCTTCTTCCTCTAGCTATGAGTTAAATAGCAGAACAGATTGGGTTCTATAGTCTTAGTTGTCAACCAGTCTACCGCAGAAAGCAATGGCAACATAATGCGGGAAAATCTTTTGTCTAGTCAGTCATACCTCTTTCGAGATTTGATCGCTCAAGCGTCTATCACGTATGACACTTTACTGACTGACTGAATCAACATGGTGAAGAATATAAATAATTCTTCAGTTTTCATATTTTAAATTAGAATAATTACAATTCTGTTTATTTAAAACCTATACTTTTGGAATATGTTGCATGGTAACTTTCATTCGTTGGTGGAAGTGAATTATAAAATCAGCAGCATTTAATGCTCTGTGGCTGGCGGGCAAATTCCGTCTGTTCAGATAAAAGTGATACTCTACCACCTGATGGAAAGTGAAATCTACGTTAATGCAACCAAATCTCTCACAATGAGATTTACGTCAATCCAGCTTTATATTAAAAGTTCTTTTGTGCTGTAAATTCATCTCCCGTAATTGTTATCTACGCAAAAGTTAGATTCTTCTGGATAGATATTAGAATAACCAGAAATTGCTAAGAATTGTTTGTGCCAGAGACACACCCTACTGATTTTTAATATACGCCATATTCATTAATCTCTCAGTACATTTTCAAATAGATTCTTCCGCTTTTGCTCTCACATCACATTAGTCATATATATATATATATATATATATATATATATATATATATATATATATTTGTAAATTCAGATAAAACCAAACGAAAAAATAGCCATTTTCAACATATCATTTTAAGACATGCATTTTTCAACCCCTTATAAACAGAGAATGAGGAAAAAGGGGTTGAAAAATAATGCCTTCAAATGACATGTTGAAAATGGCTATTTTCCCGCTAAGTTTTATCTTAATTTACAAATAAGTAAATAAATAACTAAATATCCGCTCTGTAAGTTAAATTAATTTGCATTGAGCTCTGAATTGGATCAATTTTAATATTTTAACGATATTAATAGGATCCTCCTGGATTATTTACCAACCATATAGCGGATTATTTAGCATTCCCTATCCTGGATTTTTACCGATATATATATATATATATATATATATATATATATATATATATATATATATATATATATGCTAGAAATAACACCCCTAAAGGATACTGTCAGATGTTTCCTTTCTCACTCCCTTATTTATTATGTACTCATATATATATATATATATATGCTAGAAATAACACCCCTAAAGGATACTGTCAGATGTTTCCTTTCTCACTCCCTTATTTATTATGTACTCATATATATATATATATATATGTGTGTGTGTGTGTGTGTGTGTGTGTGTGTGTGTGTGTGTGTGTGTGTGTGTGTGTGTGTCATTTTTAAAAAGTCACGGGATCTCAGCATCATTATTCCTCTATGGCGATCTGTGTTCAGACTCAAACGTTTTCAGTGATACTATATATATATATATATATATATATATATATATATGACATATATATTAATAAATATAGATGTTATTCTACGTTTCATGCATTACACAATTATCAGTTGAAGTTATAAAGTTTAGTCAGCATCTAGGTATTTAAGCAGATATTTATTTCTATGTCTGCATGCGGTCATTAATTCACTTTTGTTTAATAAATTTGTTTTATTAAGTTAAGATGATAATTTTTTTTTAAGTCATAAGTTATAACTATTTCATATTCTATTATAAGGTTTGGTTTGCGTGTTGATTTCCCAGTTAATTGTTGGTTTTGTTTATTTAAAAACAAAAAATATTTGGGAAAACAGTACTATTCTTTTATTCAATATTATCAAAAGTCACTTGAGGAGGTCGTGTTGCTCTTTATCAAGAAGGTGTCTGCTGGAAACCCTATGTCTGGCAACAGGATTCTACACGATGCCATACAACCAGGAGACCCAACTTGCGACTGTCAGATAATTAATCTGGCCACCTATTTTCTCAGTCTGCACCCCTCTTAATTATTATGTTGGGGCGCAGTTGAGCGAGAAACCATCAAAACTCCCTTGTGGCACCGAAGAAGGTAAATTTTATGACGTCATTCACTAACTTAAGTAGAGCGTCCAAAAGAGGTGCAGGAGATTCCGAAGTCGTCTGGAGGCCGTGATTGAGTTCAGTGGCGATTTTATTGGATACATTTACTCTTTAGTGTTTGAAGATATTTTACTCAAAATGAGATGTCAGTGCTACTTTTATTTTGTGTAATTCAGGTGACAATTCATTCATCGCACTCTGTAGATAGATAGATAGATAGATAGATAGATAGATAGGAATAGACTGAAATAGATATATAGATAGATAGATAGATAGATAGATAGATAGATAGATAGATAGATATGAACAGACTGAGATAGATAGATAGATAGATAGATAGATAGATAGATAGATAGATAGATAGATATTCTTTTTATACATCTCCTAAACCTTGCCTAACATGCATTTTACCCAAATTCCCTTTGGGGAAGGTAAATATTAGGTGTTTATATTTTAGTCTGCAAGCTTTTACTTGGTTCGTAAACGTTGGTTGTCTGTTTTTAAGTTTTTAAGCAGTTACTTATTTCGATAATATGTATATATTCCTCTTTTATATTGAGTCTGTGGTGGATACGAAATAAGAATAACTTTCGTTTTTTTTTTGTTTTTTTTTTCACGATTTGCAAACTCACAATGTCACTGGATAAAAAATACGACGTAGACAATTTACTAATCGCAGCTTGGCGACAATTTATTTATCGCTTTATCTTTAATTTTGTACACTTTTCTTGAAAGCAAGCTCCAGCCAGCTTTCTTAGTTTTTCTAAAACTCGCAATCTGATTGTCTAATATATTTCTAAAAAATTATTTCTGAACGCAACGTGATTCTCCCACCGGGGCGTTTGAGCCACTTCTGCTGCTATTTAAAGAAAGCATCACAAGAAAGTCAGTTGGCGTCAGAGACAAAGAAAGCAAAGACTATGCTTCACTGATGTCCATTTCACGCCAATACATTATTAGCTTGTAATGCCTACTGCTGATTGCCAAGTCTTTTTCTACTGTTGAAGCTACGTGCCTAAAATGACATCTTTTATATTAAATTCCGCTGTAATATTTTTAATGTGAAAAATGAACTCTTTCAATCTGTTTTGATCATTTAGGAAATCTTGTTTGTATGCAATTCAACTGAACTCTTTCAATTTGTTTTTAATCATTTTGAAAATTTGGGTTTTATGGAATTCAACTTAATACCTCTTTGTGTGAAAACGAATTTTGGAAATGTATTTAGTATCTGATATTTTAATATGAACATTTCTGTTTATCAAATCTACAAACTGTTAATGTGATTACTTGCCTTGAAATAATCTACTGACAATTACAATTGTGTAAATTTGTAAATAAATTGCTTATGTTGTGTTGTTAAAATTATACACACTTGTTTCCTCGTCATTATACACAACCACACGCACCTCCTTCTTCAAGTCTCTAAACAGTTACATGTTTTGCGTATCGATCAATACTGGTCGTGAATATTTGCGTTCGTAAGCATTTACTTGGTTCGTAAACAGGTAAATACAGATAGTTTATTTTTTAAGTCTATAAGCTTTTTACTCGATCAGAAAATAAGTAAATAAATGTTGTTTTTTGGAAGGGTTATTTGTTTCTGATATAAATAAATATTGGCTTCCAATATTTGAGTTTCATTGGGTTTAATTGGTTCGTGGATTGTTAATTATTGTTTTTCTATACTTGAATCTATAAACATTTTTTTTTTGTTGTTTTGTGTATCAATAAATCTTTAAATAGATCGTTTATGCATGAGTTTGTCAGCATGTACTTGGTTTGCGATTAGGTCGTTTAAATTTAAATTTACAAGCATTTGTTTTGTTCGTTAGTAAATAAATAACGAAACGATTATTTATATTAATGTCTCTAAGCATTTACTTGATAAGTGGTTTGATTTGAATGACGAGCTTACTCATCTGCAACGAACGCAATCGACGTCTCTTGAGTCCCGTCGACAGTGAACACGGTAAAAAAAACTTTGATTGGCATATTGTCCGACATCAGCCGTGCTTCATCGGTATGCGTTCTGACTCAGTGTTCACTTTGTTAGTGTGAAACCATTGCTATTCGTGTTCCAGTGGTTTCGTTCTTGCACCTCCTGTGGGCATTCGCAGTTTTCACATGTCGATGACGTCTGTTCAGCATTCACATATTCCTGGCTTACCCCTGCAACTATTGCCCAAAAATAAAATTACACAGAACTGTTGCAACCTCGAAAATATACCTTTCTGACTCCAACAAATATTGTGATCAATGTTCGCATCCTGTAAATGCCACAACTACACTACCTTTTTACCTATTTCATTATACATACATCATCAGACTGAGTATATTATTATAAGATAGAGAGGGTGAAGCCATCGAAAGTACTGCAATATGATTAAGCACTACAGGTCATACGAAGCGGCGGCTTCTGATATTTGGTTAATTTAATACTGTTTTTTTTTTTAGTGTGAGTTGTAATAAAAAAATCTTTTCAGCATCTCTTGTATATGGCTTTTCAAAACAAGTGTAAATGGTAGCAAGAAAAAGAGAGAAGAAATGACAGAGCATAAACTTAAAAAAATGAATCTATGGTTATCAGCAAAAAGAAAAACCCCTAAATGTCAACTACAGGTCGGAGAAACTAAAATGAAAGAAGTAAAGAAATTTAAATACCTGGGAAGTGTTCTGACAGAGAATGGAAAGTGTGACATTGAGATTCGGAGATGCATTGTCATGGCCAAGGACGCACTTCAAAAGCTAACCAGACTATTGAGAGACAAGAAAATCTTATTGGAAACAAAAACAAGTGTGGGTTGCTATGAGATACTTGTCCCTGTGGAATGCAGTGAATGTTGGACGATCTACTTAAGAATAAAGAAGAGAAATGATAAGGGAGCAGAAATATGGTTCTACAGAAGGATGGTGAGGATACCATGAACCGAACACATGAGCAACGATTGCGTGTTGGAGAGGATGCAAACGAGAAGAAAACTTTTGCTAAGCATCAGGAAGAGATAACTGAGGTTCCTGGAACACGTAATGAGGAAGGAGAGCCTGGAGAATCTAATACTCACAAGACGTATAGAAGAAAAAAGAGACAGGGGAAAGCAGTGTGAGACATATTTGATAGGCTTGAGCGGATGGATGGCGGATCGGGATTTAGGGGAGATACCAAAAGGAAAAATACTGATGACGACAAGAGACGGGATCAAGTGGAAGTCCATGATGGCCAACGTCCTAAAGAGACACGGCACATAAGGAAGAAGTGATGCAACGATAAGAACTTTACTCCAGTAGTGAGTGTGTTTGGTACCAAGTTCGAGTCTTGATACCGGATTACAAACATTTTCTGAAAATACGATTAAAGCGATGCACGTTATAACATTCTCGTATGCGAGCTCAAGGACAGAGTTGCTGAAAAGTTTTCAGTCAGACTTACTTTCTCAAAACTGACCAATGAACAAGATATCAGATATATCTTTTCTTTTTTTTTTTTAGGTGGGGGGGGGCTTTTTTGATCGGGTGATGAATTTTTCAGTATCCCTCCCCCCTCGCAGGTATAAACATGGGACGGAGAGATGAATGCACTAACATCGTTATAAAGACACGGGCAAACGCCTGCGCGTGAAAAATTGTGGAAAAAAATATAACCGTAATGTTTTTATTATAGTTTGTGTTACTTTCTGCTTTCAATGCCGTTGCATTTGCTCTATGAAGAAAAAAACAATATTGGATTTTTTTTTCTTTGCTTTCTGGGTTGTTTGAATTGAATTCTGTTGGTTTTCCAATTTTCGTTTTATCTTACTATTTTATTTTATTGTCTTTTTCCGCGCTTAATGGTTTCATAAACAAGTAAATGCAAAAAGGATAAATGTTAGGCAATTTCTTTACGAGAGGAATAAAGAAAGGTTTCAGATTTTTTTGATTTTTTTTATTTACCATATCAAAGGAAAATGGAGAAGATATAAAGGAAATGACAAAATAAGGAAGAAAAAGAGAGAAAGAAGATAAGCGGGAGTAAAAGACATTAGAAAGAAAGAAACAAACAAACAAAGAAACAAACAAAGAAAGAAACAAAGAAACAAAGAAAGAAACAAACAAACAAACAAACAAAGAAACAAACAAAGAAAGAAACAAAGAAACAAAGAAACAAAGAAAGAAACAAACAAACAAACAAACAAACAAAGTAACAAAAAATAAATTGAAGAGGAGCGTAAAGAAAATTAAAATGAAATAAAATTGATCCGGAAAGGAAAACAGAGAGAGTTTACGGGAAAAACAAATTAGAACAAAAATTGGAATACATGAGAAAGTCGGAAAATTCAAAAGAAACAAAACGAAAAAACAATGTAATAATTATTTATATATACATTATATTCTTCAAGAAATATTATTAGCATTATTATTATTTTTTAAATACTTTTTTACCTGTATTTGTTTTATAAACACATGCCAGTCATAAACAAATTATTATTATCATTATTATGTTGTCATTTTTCATCACATTTTTATTTCTACTATGGTCGCACTACCAACCAAGTCTGCGTGAAGACCTAAGGCAGGTCGTGGCGTTTTTTTATGGCCCCATTCCATGTTTTTTCTATCTTCCCCATCATCCATAGTGTTACATAGACAGTGTTCTCCTTAGTGTGTGGGCTGGACTTAATAAGACAATTTTTTGTATAAGTCCACCTACTATCACTGGCACAACTCTTGTTTTCAATTTCCACATTTTTTTCTATTTCAATTTCCAGGTCTTTATATTTTGACAGTTTATCATATTCCTTGGTTGCTATGTTACAATCCGCTGGAGAAGCCATATCAATTAATAGACAAGTTCATTCTTTCAGGTTTTTGACAATAATGTCCGGCCTATTTGCTTCAATTTTTCTGTCTGTGTAGATAGTGTAATCCCATAGAATGGTGACATCTTTTATTTCTGTAACCGGTGCTGGATGATGTTCATACCAGTGTTTGTTTACAGATTTGTTTACATAGTGTTTGCACATTGTCCAATGTAAATATTGCCCCACTCTATCGTGGCGATTTTTATTTTATTATTATTATTATTATTATTATGTAATTTTAATAATAATTCGATTTCTGCTATGGTCACACAACCTAAAAAGTCTAAGGCAGATAGTAGTGTGTTGTTATCGCTCTATTTCATATTTCATGTTTTTCTATCTCCCATAACATTCCTAGCGTTACATAGACAAATTTCTCCCTAATGTATGGGTTATACTTAACAGGACAATTTTTATGTATATCTCTTAAGCTGGGGTTTCCGGGGATTCTTTCAATGTGTTGTTTTGCTCCATTTTTTATCATTCCAAGTTCACTTATTATCACTGGTACTAATCTTGTTTTCAACTTCCATATTTTTCTATTTCAATTCCAGGTCTTTATATTTTGGTAGTTTTTTGAATTCCTTGGTTGCTATGTTACAATCCGCTTGACAAGCCATATCAATTAATAAGCAAGTTTTTCCTTTTTGGTTTTTAACTATAATGTCTGGCATATTTGCTTCAATTTTCCGGTCTGTGCAGGTGTAAACCCATGAAATGGTAGCATCTTCTATTTCTGTAACTGTAACTGGTACTGGGTGATATTCATACCAGTGTTTGCTTACATATTTTCCAAAGTGTTCGCATTTTGTCCAGTGTAAATATTGCCCCACTCTATCGTAACGATTTTTATATTCATTTGGGGCAAGTACAGAACAGCCTGCGATTACATGGTCTATTGTTTCTTCGTATTTATCACAGAGCCTGCATTTTGGAACCACATTATTATGTATATTTACCTGAAAGCTCCTAGTGAGAAGACTGTGGTCTTGCGCTGCGAGAACAAAGCCTTCAATCTCAGACTTTAATCCAGATGCACGTAACCATCGATGAGTATTAACTTCATCAACATTGGATTTATTGGCACGTTCGGGATATTGGCCATGCAGAGGTTTGTTTTGACAGCATTGATTCATCTGTTCAAGAGCTTTAAACTTGGCTTTCTTTTTCATATTTTTTGCCGCAATAGTTGGTTCTTGGCTCTTTTTGGCTTTCTACTGAATCTTTTAAATGTAAATCTTGCTTGTATTTACTACTTTCTTCTATTGTTGAGTATTTTTTCTTTCTGTGTTCATGTTTGACTAACTATATCATTCAGTTCTTTATTGTTTCCATGTATTTAAGTAAGCCAATAGTTGTTGTCTTGTATGAGATTATTATTATGTCATTTTTTCATCATATTTCGATTTCTGATTTGGTCTCACTACCAACCAAATCTGCGGGGAGACCTAAGGCAGGTCGTGGCGTGTTGTTATGACTCTATTTCATGTTTTTCTATCTTCCCTATCATCCCTAGCATTACATGGATAAAGTTTTCCTTAGTGTGTGGGCTGTACTTAATAAGACAATTTGTGTATATCTCTTCAGCTGGGGTTTCCAGGGATTCTTTCAATGTGTTGTTTTGTTCCAGTTTTTATAATTCCAAGTGCACCTACTATCACTGGCTCAACTCTTGTTTTCAATTTCCACATTTTTTCTATTTCAATTTCCAGGTCTTTATATTTTGACAGTTTTTCAAATTCCTTGATTGCTATGTTACAATCCGCTGGACAAGCCATATCAATTAATAGACAAGTTTTCTCCTTCTGATTTTTAACAATAATGTCTGACCTGTTTGCTTCAATTTTTCTGTCTGTGTAGATGGTGTAAACCCATGAAATGGTAGCATCTTCTATTTCTGTAACCGGTGCTGGGTGATGTTCATACCATTGTTTGTTTACAGATTTTCCATAATGTTTGCATATTGCCCAATGTAAATATTGCCCAACTCTATCGTGGCGATTTTTATATTCATTTGGGGCAAGCACAGAACAGCCTGAGATTAGGTGGTCTATTGTTTATGACAAAACCTGCATTTTGGATCCATATTATTATGCATATTTGCCTGAAAGTTTCTAGTGAAAAGACTTTGGTCTTGTGCTGCAAGAATAAAGCCTTCAGTTTCAGACTTTAATCCAGATGCACGTAACCATCGATGAATATTAACTTTGTCAACATTGGATTTATTGGCACGTTGTGGATATTGGCCATGCAGAGGTTTGTCTTGCCAGCGCTGTTTCATCTGTTCAAGAGCTTTATCTTTGGCTTTCATTTTCATATTTTTTGCCGCAATAGTTGGTTCTTGGCTTCTGTTTTGCTTTTCTACAGAATCTACATACTGTAAATCTTGTTTGTATTTACTGCCTTCTTTCATTATTGAATATTTTTTCTTTCTTTCTTCATGTTGCCTTACTAATTGTATCATCCAATCCTTTGTTGTTTCTATGTATGTTAGTAAGCCAATAGTTATTGTCTTGTATGACAATTCCAGCTGAATAAGACCTTTTCCACCTTCTTTACGGGGTATGTATAGACGGTCTACATCAGCCTTTGGATGATGCATCTTATGCTTAGAAAGAAGCTTTCTTGTTTTAGCATCCATTTGCCTGATGTCGTTTAGAGTCCAGTTTAAGATGTTAACGCTATATTGGACAACTGGGATTGCAAGGCTATTAATGGCCATAACTCTGTTCTGTGAATTCAATTCAGTTTTTAATATCATTCGTAGCCTTCTATAGTACTCTTTACGCACTATTTCTTTCATTTTTTTATGGTGAATGTTTTCGCTCTCATTTACACCTAGGTATTTATAAGCTTCTTCTGGTTTCAATTCTTTTATTGTTACAGCAGGGTCTAAGCTAATTGAGGATGTTTCTTGTATTGATCCACGTAAAACTGTAGCTTTAGTACATTTATTCAAATTGAATTTCATTCCAATGTCTTCGCTGAAGCATTTTACAGTTTGCAGAAGACCTTCCAGCTCATTATCATTCTTAGCATATAACTTTAAGTCATCCATGTAAAATAGATGGCTTATTTTCTTTTGGCCTATTTTATAACCACATTCTGTCTTATTAAGTTGAGTGGTTAGTGCTATTAATGGTATGCAGAATAGTAAGGGAGATAAAGAATCACCTTGAAATATACCTCTTTTGATGTTTATTTCATCAGACTTATAGGTTCCATTTATATGATTGAGGTAAAGGGTTGTTTTCCATATAGACATGCACTGTTTGATGAAATTGATGATGATGGGCGATATCTTGTATATATTTAAAGTCTTTAAAATCCAGAAATGTGGCACACTATCGAATGCCTTTCGATAATCTATCCAGGCAGTACTAAGATTTTTCTTTGTACTGTAGCAGTTTTCCAGGATCATTTTGTTAATTAGCAATTGGTCTTTACATCCATAACAGCCACATTTGCACCCTTTTGTTCAAGCGGTATCATGTCATTTCTTTCTAAGAATAAATATGTCTGTTTTGTTAAAATAGATGTTAATAGTTTATATGATGTCGGAAGACATGTAATTGGTCTGTAGTTTTTCGGGTTGTTTGTGTCACCATTCTTGGGTAGAAGAAATGTAATTCCTTTGGTCATCCATGCAGGAATTTTAGTGGGATCGTCAACCATTTCTTGAAATTCTTTGGCTAGTTTTTGATGTGCTGTATTTAAATAATATAGCCAAAAGTTAGGAATTTTATCTATACCTGGGAATTTCCAATTGTGTGCTTTTTTTAGTGCAAATTTAACATCATCTTCTGTAATTCCAGACCATGTCTGTTCTGGTTTATTTTTCATTCGTTCTATCTCTTGCGCAATCCAATGTACTTCCTTGCTATGTTCTTTAGGGCAAGCCCATATCTTTTCCCAGAACTGTGTGACTTCTTCCATTCTGGGGGGGACTGTCACTTCAATTCTTTTTTTACCTATTTCCCTGTAAAATCTCTTTGTATCGGTTTGAAACATCTTGTTTTGTCTGTAAAATCTTGCTCTTTTCTCATAGCGCCTTATTCTTTGGGCCTTCAGTTGGATTTTTTGCTTTATTTTTTTCTTTAGTTGATAATACTTCATTTTCATTTCTAATGTTGTATTTTCTTTCGGCTCTTCTGCTTTTCCTAGTTCTTACATTTATTCCTCTACTCAGTTCATCCAGTACTGATAGTTCACTTCTAAGTTGTTCGATTTCTTTTTCTATTTTTCTTTTCCAAGGTGGATCTTCATGTCTGCGAGACTGCCTTGTTTTTATTTTGATATTCAATTTTTTTGTTGCTGCTATTGCTGATGCATATATTGCTTCATTGAGATTTGTTTATTATTATTATTATTATTATTATTATTATTATTATTCCTTTTATTTCTGGTGTATACCCATGTTTTTTCGGGTCCCAACCAGAGACTTAAGGTCGGAAATGGCATTATGACTTTATCCATTAAGCAATTTTAGGGAAAAAAAACAAGATAACAAACATTTTACGTATATAAACCCTTCGTAAGTTTTAAGCTGTACTTGTGAGTAGAATGTTTAGTGTTTTTTAAGGCATTGGCTACCAGGAATCCCCTTCAGTGAGTCTATCGAACTTTTTTCCAGTCAATCCAAGGGCTCCAACTACAACTGAAATTATTGAAGTCCTCGTGTACTACGATTTTTAGATTGTCACTTTAAGATCTTTGTATTTTGATAGTTTTTTTTATAGATCTTCAAGGACACATTGTTATAGCGAGAACTGGCATGTTATTATTATTATTCGCCTTTGCTTTGTGTAGTAACGAGTTGCTTCTAGCTTCAAATAGAGACTTCATGAACCTTCTCTGAAACATATCTGAGGATAAGAGCCAGACTTGTTCAAACCGACCGAAAGGTAACAGTAACTTAACTACACTTTAAAAAGTTCGGATACAGAGGGTTAAACTATAATTTTTTATGGCATATCAACCTCGGCGGATCATTTATTGCCAACTAAATTTGTTATTATTTATTGCTGGTAATACCTTTTTCTTTCAACAATTTAGTGTTATTTTTATATAAGTTTTCTGTCTAGTAATACTTTTTTCTTTTCGAGTATCAAGATTCATTAGAATTTGTTTTTAAGGGCAGGGTCCCCAAGTAGGTTGCCATTACTTTTTGCGGTAGACTGGTTGCCAGCCAAGGCTATAGAACCCAATCTGTCCTGATATTTAACCCATAACTGGAGGGAAGGGACGGATTAATACCTTTCCCAAAAGTACTAGTGCTTAAGTGAATGCAGGGTATTCAACTGGAATTCGAACTCGGCTCACCGACTTCTCTTTCCGAGCCGATATCCACTGCACCACAACGCACATTCGTCACTAAACGCTTACAGCACCTGGTATTCCCAAGCGGTCACCCATCTAAGTACTAACCAGGCTCAAGTTGCTTAACTTCAGTGATCGAGCGAGAACCCGTGTATTCAACATGATAGGTCGTAAGCGGTTAAACTATGAAGCAGATGAGGTATAGCAGCAAAACACTATGCCGGACACTACTTTTGTCAAATAAAGACAAGATAATGAAGCTATAATTAGCTAAGAATCACAAATCTTTATAATACAAGATAGGAAAAACGCTGCCTATTTTAAAATAGGAAGCTGAATGAGATGGGCCTGGTCATGCCTCTAAGTATATTGGACGCCAAATACTTAAAACATTAAATTTAATGCTAAGCATCCTTAGATTTTAAACTTTTCTCGATCTATAACTATTACTGGCATTGGGTTTATTTTTACCTCGTATGTGTTGATAGAAAGAGAGAGAAATTTTCTCTGTCACTATTAATAAAGAGGCAAGGGTATATTTCAATACGCTTTAACTACTATGTACTCACCACACATTAAAGTATATATATATATATATATATATATATATATATATATATATATATAAAGGCAAGATGTTTGTGTGTATGTCTGTCTGTGTTTATGTCCTTTATACAAATCCACAATTTTTATCCGATTCTCACCAAACCTCACACAAATATTCTTCAGTCATCTGGTCAGGTCATGAGCTCCTTATTTTTGCCTATTTCTCCCTGATACCTATATACATAAAAGACAAAATTCTTGTGTTTCTGTGTCAATCTGTCTGCTTATGGGCTACTTATTTTATCTGATTTCCCCCCAATATCGGAAATCGATACACCGATATTCGATCAGGTCTCATCCCGGTCAGGATTTCAGCCCTTTTATCGTGGTTCTTGCTGCAGAATTTGCTCTACCTTGATAAAAATATAGTTTTTAATCTTAAACATTAGTAGATCTTCTCAGACGACTGATTTTCCCGGATATCGGAAATCAATACCCCCCGATATTCTATTGCATCTGATCAAAAACAGATATTCAGCCATCAATATGACTCATTTTCTTCAATTTTACTCTCGATGGGTACGATAAGTTTTCATGGACTTGATTAAGTTAGTTTATCCTTGGATGATTTATTTGACTCCAATATTGGATTCGATACCCGGATGCCCTGTCGGGTCTGATCAAAATCAGGTTTTCAGCCCTTTTATTTTGGTTTTTGCTTCGGGTTTTGCTCTAAGTAGGTATAATTATAGTTCTTAGTCTCAGCCATGATACCATTTACTAAGAGGACTTATTTAGCTTGCAAAATTCAGTTTGCGATGAAAAACTTATTTGACATCGATACCGGAAATCAAAATTTGACTTCCATCCATTCATTTTTCTTTCAATCTACGGTTTCGCTTTGACTGGAAACAACTATTGCTTTTTAGTCTATTTAACTTAAATTCCCCCTTAACTTTTAAGGTTTTCGATGTCAAGGTTTGTCACGCATTAATATTACAGATTGTAATTCGCTCATACGGTGCTGCGCGAAACTGTATTCACACATTAACTAATCGAATGCCTGATTAGCGACGTCAGTTGAATTATGCTAGACGAAACCGATCTATTTAAATTGGACATCGCCTTCATATTCACTTTTGACATTTTGTTGAACCCTAATCCTGCACTTTTGCGATTGGTATCTCGCTGTACGTGTCTCAGACTCCGGTTTACAACTTGCAAGGTTGCTTATACGCACATTTTGTTCTTCTGATTTCACTGTAATTCCTTCTAAACGACCAAAGTTGGCCACGTAATTACACAAACATCTCTGTGAGTTCGTTCCTTTTTAAACCCAGGGCCCCCAAAAAAAGATATTTTATTGGGCGCCGAAGCGCTTCGGTATCGGCAAAGAGGGCCATTAGGGCCAACGAAAGCCTCTCTGCTAATGCTGTACGACTATCGCAAAACGCACTTCAGAAGAACGTAAGGCAATTGAAACTTATGATAGGCGTTCCATTAAGTCATCCAGTGATTGCTTCCGTAAAAAACTTAGGCGCTACAGGTTGGATGACTCCATACGGGCTGAGCTTAACACTAAATCTACTGCTGATAGGGCCACTTTAAGGGCTTTTGAAAGTACAGAGCAGCGACGGTCTCGGTGCTTAACGGACGCCGCTGCTAAGAAACGTTCAAGGGCGGCTGAAAGTACAGAACAGCAGAGGGCATGCAATTTAAGCAACCGTGCTTCTACTTCAGCTTCGCGGGCTGCAGAAAGTACAGAACAGCGGTCCGCTAAGCTTGCAAGGGTTGCCTCCTCCACTGCATCTGACAGAGCATCACATACTCCACAGCAACGGAAAGCTATGCTTGAAAACAATAACCGATGTCGGGCAGCTAATCGAGGGATAACCAGTCTCAATAAACACTAAGCGCCTTCTGTCAACTACGCTTCACGTGTTGACATGCAAATTGGCAGTATGAGCAACGCTTGCAGACGTTGTCAGTGTCGGGATTTCCCCTTACAGAACAATGCTTCTCGCGCGGTCAACTTCACGTTGGCTGCCAAAGAGTCGGGGAGTAAAGCAAAATATAGCAAAAATGTAGTTTACACTGAAGTTCTGTAAGGTTACCAACCATTGGAGCCTCTGTCCGGTAACCAGCGGCTCTTTACTTATTATATCCACACGCACGCACACACACACACACACACACACACACACACACACACACACACATATATATATATATATATATATATATATATATATAATGACAATAATAATAATAACAATAATAATAACAATATTAATAATTGTTATAATATATTTCAATCCGTCTCGAAAACCCCACCGAATATGAACGCGGAGGGGAAAATAGGGGAAATAAAAAAAGAAACAAACTAAGTATTTGAACATACGTCAAAATACTAGTTGAAAAGAAAAAAAAACGAGACGAGAACCCTAGCACTAAAGCGCTCAATACAAAGTAGAGCAAACAAATAAGTTCTGGACTCAGAGTCAGCTTAAAGAATATTTGTGTGAAGTTTGGTGAGAATTGTGGATTTGTATAAAGGACATACAGACATAAACAGACGCACACACACACAAACATCTTGCCTTATATATATATATATATATATATATATATATATATATATATATATATATATTATAGATTTTCTGCACTATTGTAAGAACTGCAACCTTTAAACTTCTGAATATCATTTCTTATGTCTTTGCCTATGAGTGTATCAAATTTGATTAAAATCGGACCACTCCTTCTATAATCCGATTTTTTCGATTATCGATTTTCGATATTTATCGGCTGTACCTCGACACAAAACCTAGCTAAGAACACTCGCAGATGCTTATAGCACAACTGTGTAAATTTTCAAGAAAATCGGTTCAACCGTTTCGGAGTCTATAGGTAACGGACACACACACATACACACAGAGACAAAGTCCCATTTATATATATATATATATATATACTACCGGCTGTAATTATTAGGCCAACCTAATTTTAAAAAATGATGCATTTCATACTATTTTTTAGTATTTATTGCCAAGTGGATAACTCTAAATGAAAATAGAATGGTTCTTTTGTTAATACTGCACAATAACATGTGCATCGAATGAACTGTTCTGGTGTTCAGTTTTTGTGCTCTCTTCCCCATGCTAGTCTCTTCTTCTTATTGGCTGACCAAAGTAAAGACTTCCTGGCTGCCTTCTAAAATTTTGCAAAATAATAATAAAAAAAAGAACCATTCTATTTTCATTTAGAGTTATCCACTTGGCAATAAATACTAAAAATTGTATGAAATACATCATTTCTTTTAAAAAACTGGGGTGGCCTAATTATTATTATTATGGTGGGCAGTATATATATATATATATATATATATATATATATTGTAATGGTTGTTACAATGGTTTATATAGTCATAGTATCACTACAATAAAATTTTCGCGTTTCAAAGCTGCTACGTGCGCTTCTCATCGGGTGATGTTAAAATGAAAATTAAATGGTGAAAACAGTTTATTTATGGTGATATGAGTGAATGTAGGCTTGGGTTAAGAGAGGTAGTTTAGTTTAAGACGGGTTCCTTATTTATTTTATCTGGGTACTTCTTCTATTGGGATTTGTGGAGTTTTTTTAGGAAGGGTAGACATTTTTTTTTTATTTTATTTTACTGCTATCTATGTGTGATTTTGAGTGGCGCCGCAGTTAATGAAAACTATGTAAGTGAATGTGGGTTGGGAGTTTTAGTAAGATCTAGGTCTTAGATATACCTCTCCTAACCCAAGCCCACATCCAAAGTCAGAAAGTTGGTTACTGTTTGCAAAATGTGTCGATCAATCAAAAATGGCGAAAAAATTGATTTTTCTTTTTTAATCCGAAAAATCTTTTATTCCAATCAATATAATTTCGGTTTAAAATACACCAGTGTATTTTGCCTACTGGAATTACTAAATTTAATTTCTTGGCTTTCAATTAAAGTTAATTTTAAAGCTTGAAAATAACTTATTTATTTTTAAAATTTAAATTTAAATTTAGGTATCTACACAACACCCTCTCTATGTATATATTGTTGTATTCTTTTCATTTAGGTTTTTTAGGCAATAAAATATGTTGTTAATGACACGTAACTGTCTGTATATTTATTCTTGTACATTTTTATATGACGAGATTTTTGAGTCTACCTCCTTTATAACCTAATATTGCTGCACAATCTTTCTCATTGAATATATACTTTTACTAACCACATATTCATCCGAAAATGTTCTCCGAAATCACATTTAAATTTCGTTAATTTTAATCGTATGATTTCCCTTTACAAAATATGAGCCGAAACTTCCACAAATTAATACGGCATTTAGACTGTATAATTAATGTCATGTGAATTCCAAAAAAATTTAATATATTAATTAATGAAAAGATCCCCGGGTATTTTTACAGATATGCCGTCTTTTGGTAGAAGATTAATCTCTTAATTAGTTTAATTCATTTGCTTAAAATTCATTTGATTAATATTTAACTCATATTCTTAATCATGATAACATCGCAATAACTTTTATCTTCTTTTCCTGTCGTCTGCTTAACTCTATTTAATAAAATTCGTAAAATTAAATTTAATCAACGATATGTATATGCAAAATATATCACTGAATTTTATTTGTATATTTGTTTTCAAATAATTTACCTCAGTGTTTGTGATTCCAACACTGCAATAAATTGTGATTTAATTTATATAATCAACAGAAAAAATCTTATATTATGAATGTTGTTCACAGACTATTAAAAGAACTTGCTCTAAAATAATGGCAACTATTTTTCATATAAAATTACGTACTTTTAAAACGAAAATTTCTAAGATTTTAGAAGTTGTCTGTGGATAGCGAAACGATTTCTGCAATAAAAGTGTAATTGACGAGTCGAGTTCAAGTTCCGACCCAATCTGCTGTGTTCACTTTTGCAAAAATGTCATTGTGAAAAACATTAATCAGTTTCTTTTCTTTAGAGCTAGGAGTTAAATAGCAGGGTAGACTGAGTTCTCTAGCTTTGAATGGCAAGTAGACTACGTGAAGAAAAATTCTCAATTAAAACAATTCTGAATTTGAAACTACGGAGATGAGTAACCAGTCAATTATCTTTCTCGAATAATCATGGCTATTCACAGATAATTAGTTTTAGAGAGCCATGATCGCCAGATATTTACTTCTTCGTTCCTCTGCTAATTATTTAAGTTTAAAACTTTTTAAAAGTTTCTTTAAAAAAGAAATTATTATGGCATATTAAATGTATTTTCGATTTTTACACACCTTTACTCTCAAGTTTATTTCATGTATACATCTTAAAAAGACTTTAACTTCACTGTATTATTAATATTATTCATTATACACTTAGGTGCAAAACGTTTGCGCTACATTAATAAATTACTTAAGTTCGTAAATTTTAACCTAAAATCGAGAGTAGATAGCAGTATGCTTTTCTGAGTACTATAATTTGATCTTTGAAGACTAGAAATCAAGTTACTACATTTTCGTTAATGCTGTTTGGTAGATGATAGAGCATCTTAAACATAGTGATGTTGAAAAAAAGCAAGTAGAAATACTGAACCACCAGCAAATATTTCACGTTTTTGCTCTTTTCTTACGGTAAAATTACAAAACGTCACAGTATAAAGTTAGCAATTAGTGTTGTGGTGCAGTGGATATTGACTCGAAACGACAAATCGGGGTGCCGAGTTCGAATTCCAGTTGAATTCCTTGCATTCACTTACGAACAAATACCCTTGAGAAAGGTATTAATCCGTCTCTTCCCTCCAGTTAGGGGTTAAATAATAGAACAGATTGGGTTCTATAGCCTTGGCTAGCAACCAATCTACCGCAGAAAGCAATGGCAACCTACTGCGGGATAATCTTCTGCTCAGTCTTTCGAGACATGATCACCCAAGCGTGTATCAGGTATGGCACTTAACTGACTGAATTAGTGTTACTGCCTTTGGCACAAATAATTGCCTCAATTTGATGTGGTATTACTCCAACTGTCTTTGGTACGAATAATTGCCTCAGTTCGATCTCGCATTGAACAAGAACCAGATTTTTTCTTTGGGAATTTTTCCCCATTCTTCTTGTCAGTATTTCCAAAACTCTTGGAGATTCTGTGGATAAACTGGATAAACTGTTTCTTCCATTCCACCGAAATGATTAAATTATATTGAGATTAGGACTTTGTGGTGGACAGTCTCCCAAAAGTTAAACACCTTTATCCACGAGAAACCTTTTTGGTGCACGTTATATATGGCAAGGAGCGCCGTCATACTGAAATATTGAAATATTTTAATATCTTCATCGTTTGTCAGAAGATTAGACCGTAGTAAACTAATATGGTTTTCATTGTTGCGGTCTTCATCAACTCTTAACAATTTTTTTCCCCATCACTTTTGATATAACTCCACACTGTTACATATCCGCAGTCAAACGAACGGAAACGAACGAAGATTAACGAAACTTGGTTATAAACAACCGACAAATTGAAAATATTATATATATATATATGTATATATATAACTGATTATCATTAATAATGATATATATATATATATATATATATATATATATATATATATATATATATATATATATATCGTATCATTATTAATTATTAGGCATTAATTTAATCTGGGATTCAGAGCCGCTGAAGCTGCTCACAGTAGTCGGGAACTGAAAAGGAAAAGCAATGTTTAGGCATTAATTTAATCTGGGATTCAGAGCCGCTGAAGCTGCTCACAGTATCGTAATATCAACAAATGCAAACATGTTACGGAAACGAACGAAGATTAACGAAACTTGGTTATAAACAACCGACAAATTGAAAATATGTATATATATATGTATATATATAACTGATTATCATTAATAATGATATATATATATATATATACATATATATATATATATATATATATATATATATATATATATATATCGTATCATTATTAATGATAATCAGTTGGGTATTTTTTTCCAAGTGTTATAATGGTGGTTACTAAGATTTCAGCAATGTTTAGGCATTAATTTAATCTGGGATTCAGAGCCGCTGAAGCTGCTAATGTCAACAAATGTAAACATGTTACGGAAACGAACGAAGATTAACAAAACCTGGTTATAAACAACCGACAAATTGAAAATATTATATATATATATATATGTATATATATAACTGATTATCATTAATAATGATATATATATATATCGTATCATTATTAATGATAATCAGTTGGGTATTTTTTTTCCAAGTGTTATAATGGTGGTTACTAAGATTTCAGCAATGTTTAGGCATTAATTTAATCTGGGATTCAGAGCCGCTGAAGCTGCTCACAGTATCGTAATATCAACAAATGTAAACATGTTACGGAAACGAACGAAGATTAACGAAACTTGGTTATAAACAACCGACAAATTGAAAATATTATATATATATATATGTATATATATAACTGATTATCATTAATAATGATATATATATATATATATATATATATATATATATATATATATATATATATATATCGTATCATTATTAATGATAATCAGTTGGGTATTTTTTTCCAAGTGTTATAATGGTGGTTACTAAGATTTCAGCAATGTTTAGGCATTAATTTAATCTGGGATTCAGAGCCGCTGAAGCTGCTCACAGTATCGTAATGTCAACAAATGTAAACATGTTACGGAAACGAACGAAGATTAACGAAACTTGGTTATAAACAACCGACAAATTGAAAATATTATATATATATATATATGTATATATATAACTGATTATCATTAATAATGATATATATATATATATATATATATATATATATATATATATCGTATCATTATTAATGATAATCAGTTGGGTATTTTTTTCCAAGTGTTATAATGGTGGTTACTAAGATTTCAGCAATGTTTAGGCATTAATTTAATCTGGGATTCAGAGCCGCTGAAGCTGCTCACAGTAGTCGGGAACTGAAAAGGAAAAGAAACAATATATAACATTACCGACTAAATCCGTTTTATGTGGTTTTTCTCTATCTTTTCTGCAAGTATTTTCTTGGCAACAACTCCGATGAGTTTTTTGCCTGGTGCCCCGACCGACCAAATGTATTTATTCGTTCTACTAGATTGACATCAGAGTCTGATCCTTTTATAGTCTAACTAGTTAAATGTAACCGCCTCTTCTACTCTAACAGCTTCTTTTCTCAAACTTCCCGTTTGTGGAATTCACTTTCATCTGCTTTCTTTCCTGATAGCTACAATCTCCAAAAGTTCAAAGGAAACGTCAATTGCCATCTTCAATCACCTTGATTTCCATCCATCTCTCATCTTTTCTTCGACATCCTTTTTTTATTCTATCACTGTAACTCCCTGCGCACCAGGGGCATTTCTACCTTGCTTGGTGGGGGAAGATTATAAAACTATGTGTTTTAAGATTATTGACTTGTCCCCTGAAATAAAATTCGGAAGTGAAAAGGCTTCCTTTGTTGATTCTAATGCTTTAAAATGAAAGAATTCAACCGGCGTCACTCGGATTATCGAACGATATTGATTGTAGATCATTACCTGAGCTCTTGAGATATTCTTTATTCAATGTCACCCTTCAGGCCGAGGCCGAGCATAGCTATTCACAACTTCCTCTCTGTTGCCGCTCTAATTAATTTCACCATCTATCTTTGTATTTGGTCTATTATCCATTCACAATACTTTTCTTGTCTTGAGTGTCCTGTGAATGTGAAAATTTTCAAACTTTCTTTCCTTTTTTAGGTGACCCAGAAATGTCAGCTGTCCCCTACTTGATTTAACTATGGGGATTTTCCTTGTACTTCTAACTTTTCTCCTTGTTCTCATGTCCAGTCTATAGTATTCTCAAAATTCAACAGTTGAACCACATCTTGATCGATTTAAGCTTTACTTAACTGTGTCAAGATTGTCCAATCTTTAATACCGTATAAGATATTGAATATTAATTAGCAGTTATTTGTTTCAATTTACTTTTCTTTGTTTCAGGAATGGATGCTAAGTAAGAAAATAAATTAGAGTCATGTTAATATTTTATGTTAAAAAGTGTTTATAGAATTTTTTTGTATTTGATATCGATAATTTGTTGTTGTTTTTTTTTTTTTTTGTTTTTGTTTTTTTTAATCGTTTCACCCCAAGCAAGGCGGTAACGCCACTGATGCACAGGAGGCTACATATAAGAGAAAGATTAGATGGAAGGAGAGTAAAAAGAAAGACGAACCAGTTACAGAGGGTGTCAGAGAAAGAAGCAAGAGAAGGATAAAAATACAGGTGTGATGACAGTTGCAAAGGTAGAGAGAAAGGTAAAGATATACAGAGTGACGTAGAAAGAATTGGAGTTAAGTGATTAAGAGATGGGTATTGACATTTGAATTCCTGGAGGCTACATAAGATTAGATAGGAGGAGAGTAAAGAGAAAGACGAACCAGTTACGGAGTGTCAGAGAAAGAATCAAGAGAAGGATGGGAATACAGGTGTGATGACAGTTGCAAAGGTAGAGATATAGAAAAAGATATACAGGGTGATGTAGAAATTACTAATCAAGTGGTTAAAAGGTGGGTATTGACATTGCATTTAAATTCCTGTAACCGACAGGAAAGCAATAATATGAAAGAGAGTTCCACAGGCGGGAAATGCGAGAAAAGAAGCTACTGGAATAGAATTGTCGGCTGCATTTGGTTGATTTAACTGTGACTGGGTGGGGCCCAGTTGCCAGTCTGGTTGCACGAGTAAACTAATATGGCAGGGGCACCAGTGACTTAAGTTCGTCGGGGCCATGTTCTAACGTCAGATATTAGTTTTGAAGTCAACTATCAGCAATTTTTAAAATACTATTATATAGCCGTTGATATGTCATAAATTGCACGCATTTTTTAGTGAGAATTAGTGTGGGAAGCGAATTGTCTTAAATTCTCTATTTAACTCCCCTCCATCCACTCCTTTCCACTAAACCTTAATTTCTATCATTTCATGGCTAAAACCTCGGGAAAAGTCACACTTAAGTCAAGTGATAAGTTTCATTAAGGACTTCCCAGTAATGCCTATTCATAAAATCCCAATTTTACAAGATATTAAGTTACCAGAAAACAAAAAAATAAACAATTTAAGTAATGAAGTGATTTGAAATTAAAAAAAAAACTTTTAACGTCTGTGAATATCCGTTTTATTCTACACGACCACACACATTTGGATAACATTATTATTATTGGGTGGTTTACTTCTTCCGCTTTCACTTCTAGACTGGGTAAAATTATTGTCTGGGGAAGAGGGGATTTTATTTATTTTGAACAGATGCAAAAGACGACAGAAGCTACTTTCAACGTTGTTGTGTACTTATTTTACTTAACCACAAGATTCAAAATAAGATAAGATCATTTTTATGCCATGAATATTTATTCTGCATTTTTCCAGACAGGGAATATGACCGAAGTTTGTTCATGTAAGCAGGGACTAAAAAATATATGACTTCTTTACCGCAGTCAAGTATACATCTAGCCTTGCTCACCTTTTTCAATGCCACATCGCCTCATGACATAAACGTTCATGGCTCTCTACTTTTTTTTATCGTATCACCCCGAGCAAGGCAGTAACGCCACTGATGTGCAGGGGGCTACAAAAGAGTAAACATATTAATTAGAAGAGAGTGAAGAGAAAGACGAACCAGTTAGAAAGGAGCAAGAGAAGGATGGGAATACAGGTGTGATGACAGTTGCAAAAGGTGGAGAGAAAGGAAAAGATTTACGAGGTGGTGAAGAAAGAACTAAAGTCAAGTGGTTAAGAGATGAGTATTGACATTGCATTTAAATTCCTGAAGGTTGTAGCCGTCAGGAAAGCAAGAATAGGAAAGCGAGCTCCACAGGCGGGAAGTGCGAGAGAAGAAGCTGAAGGAGTAGAATTGTCGTCTGCATTTGGTTAATCTAACTGTGAATGGGTGGGACCCAGTTGCCAATCTGGTTGCACGAGTAAACTCATGTGGCAGGGGCACCAGTGACTTAAGTTCGTCGGAGCAGATGCCATGAAAGTATTTATAGAATAGACAAAGGGAGGCCACAACTCGTCGGTGAAGAAGTGGCTCTAGTCGCGCCGCCAAGTCGGTGCCTATCACATTACTCATTCTCCTTTGGAGCCTGTCGAGTAACACTGAGATGAACAGCTAGGGCGCCTGACCATATATAGCAGCAGTATTCCATGCACGGACGAATTCTTGATTTGTATATATGCAGGATGGATTCAGGCGGGAAAAACATCATGGCCCGACACAGTGACCCAACCTTCCTAGCACTGGATTTAGCTATGGACACAATGTAGTGGTTCCATTTGAAATCAGAAGAGAGGGTAAGGCCGAGGAGGCGCAGTGTATTGCTCTCAGGGAGACTCGCTTGGTCCATGCTTATGGGAGGCAGGAGAAGTTGCCTGTGATGATTGACAGACAATAGCTTGGTCTTAGACGCATTGAAATTGACAAGCCACTTCTTACCCCAATTCACCACAGAGTGTAGATCCCTTTCAAGGTCAACAGTGAGATTATGTTTGTTCGCCACGACGGGTTTCTTACTGATGCGGGATTAAATTGTGGTGTCATCTGCGTAGATGCCTACTTGGCTCTTGATCTCGTCTGGGAGGTCATTTATGAAAATAAGGAAGAGCGCCGGGCCCAGGATAGAGCCCTGAGGGACACCAGCGTTTGTGCTGTAGGATGTAGAGGCATGCCCATTCAAAACGACCTCAAATTTGCGGTTATTAAAAAAGATTGGATTAGATCAAGCAAGCGTCCGGCAATACCGTAACCCCGTAGCTTGCATAGAAGGCTAGAGTGCCAAACCCTGTCAAAATCCTTGGAGATATCCAGAGCAACAGCACGAGCCTCGCCGAACTCCTCAAGATCCTGGAACACGTACTCCGTAACGGTCGATAGCATGTCGGCCGTGAACCTGGCAAAGCGGAAGCCATACTGCCTGTCAGAGTAGAGTTTATGGGCAGTAAGATGTTGAACTATTTCAGCATTAATTATGGCCTCGAACACTTTCTCATGATTAGACATAATAGACATTCATTGTCTCTTATATTTAACAGTATATGTTTAGAAAATTATCTGCATTCTTTTTTCTGTGTACGGTTCTAACATCTTGAAAAAAGAGTGAAGTGGTTTCCCGTGGTTTCGAATTAAGAGTTAACCTACTTGATTGATCGTTTTTCAAGGTGAGAAGGCCCATTCTGTCCTGATATTTCATCCTTAGATTGGAGAGAGAACATTTATCCATGCCTGTTCTACGGGTATTGTTGCAAAGAGAACATACCAAATTCAGTCAGAATTTGAGATCACCTCTCAGGTGCAACTTTCTGCGCCCATACCCCATTACGCTACTGCACATGTTCTTGTTTCTTTTAAAAAAATACTGTCTTTGAAAAAAAAGCCATTCGACAGTTACGAAATGTTTTTAGATTCATACCATAAAGCCGATGTCAATCTAGTAAGCAATTTTCTTAGATATTTATTCATTATATTATTAACTAGTCATATAATTCATACAAAATTTAATCTGAAAGCATCAATTGACTGTGTGATTTTTCTGAAAACTACGCCGGAAATCCCATTAATTAGAAGTGGAACAAAAAGAAATTGCAAATTAAACAGAAGCAAAATAAACCAAAGTTTTGCAGAAACATTCAAGGAGAATTAAATATTAGGGTTTGAGTTTAAGTTTTGTTTAACGGCATATCAACACCTCTGTGGGTTATTTAATGCCAAAATGGTGGGGTTTTAAGATATTTTTTTTAAATGTTCGATTATAGTGAGAAGGTTGATTTAGTCAGATTTTAATGAAATTTTTTATTTCTATTCTTTTTTATTTTAGAAAACTGAAAATGTCTTCTAGTTTTGTATTCAAAAATGTTTTTTTGAGAATATTTTTTTCCTTCAAAGATGTGTTATGGTAATAATTCTTTTTTCAAAAATGTATTGTTGGTAATAGTTTTTCTTCAAAAATGTATATTTTTCTATAAAAGTCTATTTTTAGGGATATATTTCTATAAAAAAGTATTTGTATACTTTCATAGTATTTTGACCCCATTTTGCGGGGTTAACTATTTGCCCACAGCTGGGACCCTAGCAGGTGCTACCACTCTGGGTGAGGGTGGACCTGAGAACAACAGCAATTAAGAGGTAGTTCCATACTCCTCACAACCTCCTAATCAGAGACCTTGCTGCCGGATGCAGTTTACCGTCATACCCAGGACCTAAAATTAAATATTAGGTTGCCTCGTTAATAATTTCTGTTTTCGTTTATCAAATTTATTCTTCAAAAAAGAAAGTAATAATTATATGTTATTCAATTCTACATTCACCTTTCATTTCCTTACTGACTGCCACTCACTTGATCTTTTAAACCAGAACCATCTCGAAGCCTCTTCCGCTACCAATATTACTGAGCGAATAGCTTTGTTTTTTGCCAAATCTGTTACACCTACTTCTGGCAGCATCTTACTTAGAGACCGCCCAGCAAAGCCTCTGCAACCGCTTTCAATCGGTTCGGACTAGGCTGGCCAACCACCTTCTCTGCCATCAGTAAATATTTCCCAGGCTTCCTTTCGTGGGCTTCGTCCATATTTTCTTCCCATGGGACTGTTAACTCTAACATGATGACTTGCGTGGTGTTTTCCGAATAAATAACCATGTTTGGACGAAGCTTAGTTTGCATTATTTCCACTGGAAATTTAAGCTGCTTGCCTAGATCAACTCTCAATTGCCAGTCCTAGGCGGAGCTGAGGAGAGGTCTTTTTTTCTTCTGCGTTGTCTTTACGAATAATTTCTGTTTTTGTTTATCAAATTTATTCTTCAAAAAAGAAAGTAATAATTATGTTATTCAATTCTACATTCACCATTATTTACAATAACAAGCTGCTTTTTATCAGGCAGCACGACAACCATTTTTTTACTAAAATTCGATAGGTTTTGATGTTAAAAGTTTATCGACTACTTGAATCTGGTTTTCAGTCGGGAAAGTTTTCACCCCTAAAGCGTTTTGAGGCGAACGAAAAATGTATTAATTGGTTGATGCAAAGTCAGTCGAATATGGTGGGTAGGCTGAAAAAAAAACTAAGTTATTTTTTTTAATTGTTTCTTATATTATTCTGACTGAATGCGGCTCGGGGAAAAAAGAAACCGTTTCCCTATTGCTAGGCAAGTGACATTTTATAACCCAACTTTTATGAACAGCTGCTGGACGTATAAATATGCATTTAGTGTTTCATTTTAAGAAATCTGAGTGAATAATAACTCGACAATCTCATCGCATACACATTAAATTTCTTCAATGGATCCTTAGATTTGATGCCGGTTTCATCGATTTATTCTTATAAATGGACTAACTTTTGCAATGAACATCGTTGTATGTAACCCATTTTTCATCACCTCTTTGTTTTTGTTTTTTTTTAATCATATCACCCCGACCAAGGTAGTAACGCCACTGATGCACAGGGGGCTACGTAAGAGTGAAAAGATTGGAAAAGAGAAAGCCGGAAACCACATCCTAAACAGAGAACAAGGGATGAGCCTCTTCACCTGTTCAATAGACGTGGGTGGAGTGTGAACCGGGCGATAGTTTAGTCTATCTACTCCAATTGAAAAAAGAAAAAAAGAAAAGAGTGAAAAGGTTGCAGAAGAGAAAGCCGGAAACCACATCCTAAACAGGGAACAATGGATGAGCCTCTTCACCTGTTCAATAGACGTGGGTGGAGTGTGAACCGGGCGATAGATAGATCTATCTACTCCAATTGAAAAAAAAAAACAAAGTGAGAAGATTGGAAAAGATAAAGCCGGAAACCACATCCTAAACAGGGAACAAGGGATGAGCCTCTTCACCTGTTCAATAGACGTGGGTGGAGTGTGAACCGGGCGATAGATAGATCTATCTATTCCAATTGAAAAAAAAACAAAAACTAAGTGAGAAGATTGGAAAAGATAAAGCCGGAAACCACATCCTAAACAGGGAACAAGGGATGAGCCTCTTTACCTGTTCAATAGACGTGGGTGGAGTGTGAACCGGGCGATAGTTTAGTCTATCTAAAGAACAGTTCTTGCTCTATTAGAAAAGGTGTTGTGTCACTCTGAACAAACGATTGCCATTGACATTTTTACCAAGTGCGTGGGTAAAAAAAAAACTCAGATTACTGTGGTTCAGTATTTTTTCAAAGTATTCGCTTGTGGTAGATTGTGACGAGTTTATCATCTTTAATAAGTCTCGAGTACTTGGTTGAGGACTGCTTTCTACCAATTCCATTGGAGCCTCATCGTCAAACTCTGATGAACGCATTTTCTGGATTCGTCTTCCGATAAGGTTTCTACAGAACGAAATTTTGCAAGCAAATTTCATACTAGCCATAGAACAACACATTTTCAATCTCGGCTTACGGTAGATTTGGTCTGTTTAACATTTTTATTAGGTCTTGTGTAGAATTCCCTTCCACATGATTGCTTCCCCGACAACTACAATCTCCAGGAGTTTAAATGTAAGTTCAACAGACACCTCCTAACGCACTAACTCGCATCCATTATCTCAAACCATCTTACCATCTGCCCAACCCACAGCCTCGGTATCCTTACCCGTCTATCACTCTCCTTCTGACATTTCCTATATCTAACCTCTCTTTCTCTCCACTTTCCCCGTTGTAATCCCCTGCGCAATAGTGGCAGTGGAATGCCTTGCTTGGGGTGAAATGATTAAAAAAAAGTTGGTTGTAATCTGCTTTCTACTAATGACATTAAACCTTCATCAACAAATTCGAATGAACGTATCCATGTGGGTTCATCTTCAGATGAGGTTTCTGTTTCGTCATAGTTGCCAGAAAGACTGTACAGTTTTCTAAGTGTCGGCTTATGGTAAACTGTGGTCTGTTTAACATCTCTAATTTGTCCCGAGTACTAAGACATGGACTACGTTTTACTAATACCATTAGAATGTCATCTTTAAGGCTCGATGAATGCATCGTCTGGGTTCATCTTCAGATGAGGTTTCTCTAGAACAAAAATTTACAAACAAATTTCATATTTGCCATTACGACAACGCATTTTCTTAGTGTCGGCTTATGTTAGATTGTGGTCCGTTCATCAACTTTAACAAGTCTCGAGTATTTTGTCGCAAATTGCTTTTTACTAATGACACTAGAACTTCGTCATCAAATTCCGATGAACGCATCGACTGGATTCATCTTCTGATGAGGTTTCTGCAGAACGAAATTTTGGAAACTACTTTCCTACTTGCCTTAAGGACAACACATTTTTCTTAATGACGGCCTATGTTAGTTACCGGTGCGTTTATCATCTTTAATATGTCCTGAATATTTTGCCGTGGACTGCTTGCTACTAATGTCATTAGAGCGTTATTATTAATATTCCGATGAACGCATCGTCTGTTTTCAACTTCCGATGAGGTTTCTCCAAAACAAAATTTTGCAAACAAATTTCATCCTTGCCACAAAGACAACAACGTTTTTCATAACGTTGGCTTATGTTATATTGTGGTCCGTTAAACATATTTAATACGTTCCGGGGACTTTGTCCTGTACTGCTTTCTATCAATGCCATTAGAGCGTCATGATTAAAATTTCGATGGAGGCATCTTCTGTTTTCATCTTCCGATGGGGTTTTTCCAGAACGAAATTTTGCAAACAAATTCCATACTTGCCATAAAAACTAAAAATCAAATATCCTTCCTCACTGTGGGTCCTTCTTTCCACGTCGGGAAGAACAGCTCTAGAATCTGTGTTAGATAGATAGATAGATAGATAGATAGATAGATAGATAGATAGATAGATAGATAGATAGATAGGAATGGACTGATAGATAGATAGATAGATAGATAGATAGATAGATAGACAGATAGATAGATAGATAGATAGATAGATAGATAGATAGATAGATAGATATGAACAGACTGAGATAGATAGATAGATAGATAGATAGATAGATAGATAGATAGATAGATAGATAGATAGATAGATCTTTGATTCATAAATAATATTTTTGTTGTTTATAAATTTTACTCTGGCAAGAGCATGACACTTTTCGACCGATCTTGTTTCATTGCATGATATATTTAGGAACATTTATTTCGTTTTTTCTTATTTTATTTTTTGTCAATAGAAACTTCTTTCTATGGATAAATAACCACCTTTGTTCTTTTCGATAAGAGCCTGTGAAACCCAAACACTCAGCTTGCAACTGGATACTCGCAATAAATCCTCTCCTTGATTACAAGGGTTACTTAAACATTAAGTAACCGTGATAAAATCAATTAAACAAAAATAGAACAAATAAAAATGCAGAGTAAAATAAAATCCATGTAAGCCATAATTCTCTTAAATTACATTAAGGGCGTTATAAAGGCTGGACAAGTATTGGCCTGATGAGGAAGAGTTAAAAGTTATACTCAATTGGCCAGATTTTGGAACGGCGATTGAACCATAACATTTTTCACCACTTACTCATATGCTGATAGGCTGCAAGGCTCACAAGATTATTTAAACTTTAATGTTCATAAAAATCCGCTTATGTAAAGCACCATGTAAAGCCCTATGTATATTGTTTAGAATTTGTTATATTTATGAGTGAATAGTGACCAGTAAACGTTTATAGATATAAGCAATATAAGTCAGCCAGTTAAGTGCCATACGTGATACACTCTTGGACGATCATGTCTCGAAAGAGACATGACTGACTGGGTAGAAGATTATCCGGCAGTAGGTTACCATTTCTTTCTGAGGTAGATTGAATACCACCCAAGGCTATAGAACCCAATCTGCCCTGTTATTTAGCCCATAACTGGAGGGAAGAGATGTATTAATACCTTTTTATTAAAAAAAGCACTTTCTATTTTTGTGGTTTTTGATCACAATTTTTGAGCGATTAACGTTGATTATTTTGTCTGTTTGTCTTGTAAAGTCCCATAAAATTATTACAAATCACATTTTTGTAACCCGGTTTTGGATGATGTTTATATCAGTTTTGCGGTTTTCTTCCTTTACAAGTTGCGTATTTTCCTGTGCAGATATTGATCCACTCTATCTTGCTGTGTTTTATATTTATTGGGTGCTAACACCGGGCAATCCGATACAGGATGGCCAATTGTTTCTGGATATTTATCACAGAATCTGAATTTTTGGTTAACGCAGTTTTTCAATAGTGTGCTTGGTAATTTCTAAATAGCAAGCAATGGTTCTGTGAAACAAGAATAAAACCTCCGGTTTCAGCATTTTACCTTGCACTACGTAACTACGGATGGTTACGAGGTTTGTCTACATGAACTTTTGGTTCATTGTATTGACCATGAAGTGGCTTATCTTGCTATCCTTTTTCTATTTCGTCCACTGCATTTGTTTTGCTTTCTTTCATAAGTTCTTTGCTGTTGCAGTAAGTGTATTATGTTTAATTTGCATTTCTTCCATTTAAAATTCGTTTTTGAATTTGTTGACTTCCATTATTACTGTTATGGACCAGTTAAAAGTCCGAAAAGAACAACACAACCACAAGTGTAGAAATAACAAATATACATTAACAAGAAATAACAATACAAAATATGGAATGTGTTAGTATGACTGTCAGTCTGGTTTAGAGTGAGCTACTACCAACTCGACTCCCTCTCTCTTGAGGCGTAGTATATATAGCGTTAGGAAGAGTTCATTCTGGAGTTACAGGTAAGGACCTATGACAATTACTGTTATTGGGAAAATTCACATCTTCCTCAGATAATGGACTCTCCCTCCTATATTAGTAAGAGTTAACAGAAAGTTAACGGAAGTTCTTGAGGAGTTCTTTATACTTCTATTTGAGTTCAGCAGAACTACTAGGCAGTTGATATTAGTCGGCAGTTAGCCAAATACTAAGGAGTCAGCTTTCAGTCGAAGATTACCAAGTTCTTAACATTTTGGGTACGTTAAGTCGATTAGCAACTGACATAGCACGATTATAACCTTCAGTGCAAAAACTACTCCCCAACACCATGTAGTTGTGGAAAGAAATATAAAGGAGAAACAGGCCGCCCCCTTAAGGTAAGGCTACAAGAACATCGCAAGGCCGTAACACAAGGGGAGACAGAAAAATCAGACGTAGCTGACATTTATGGATGGAGAAAAGGGATCAGCATGGGTAACCTTTAAGGTCTTATTTTCTCTAAATTTTACATTTTATCTCTCCATATCTGTCTTTCTTATTATTATTTTGTGTGGTTTTAAACAAGAATCCACAACAATAATATTCATGACAAAATATACATCTGTTAGGTGTGCTTCAGCAGTTTCGTTTTTTTGAATGCTACTTTTGCACATTTATCTAAAATGAAATGCTTACCTATGATAGTGTGGGGTTTACCAAATGTGTTTAGACATCTGCTGCAAGGTTAATTTAGATTCATTTCTCTGTTGGATTTTTACATGGCACAAGGCCACTTCCCAAAGGAACTTCCTAACTAAATCCTTACATACAACCATTATTTTTATTAGCGTTGAAGATCATTTATTAAACAAGCAAATGGAAAGTGAAATTAAATTGACAAAGCATCAATTTGCAACGATACAGTGTATTTGAACAAATATTAACTAGAAATACATAAATTACATAGATGTTGAAATTGTTTGAAAGTGTCTTCCATGGACTGTATGAACATTTGTGTTGGAACTTTTGACGTAAGTTAAAATGTTTATTGTTGCTGTAAGATTTATCAGTGTGATATAAAATTTGTGTGAAGAATATTATTACTAAAAAGAATTGTTCAAATCTGAGAATTCATGAATAACGTTCACTTTTGTAGTTGTACAAAAAAATGAATTTGTATGAGAGAGTGAGTTGGACTTAAAGCTCGTATATTTTTACATGATGTGTGCGTAAGAAATTCTGGTGCCAACTGTAATAATTTGTACAAGTGTTATTTAAAGAAATAAAAGACATCTAATTGCGTCTTGCAATTAGTGCGGAGGTATGAGAGAATTACTTGATATTGAAGAACGCGACCCCGCGATAGGACGCCGCTATCGCGGGCAGCTGCGACTGTCACTGCTTTGCTTGGTGTTATCTAGAACTGCTGCCAAGTGTCTGAAAATGCGCGGCAAATTGTATATATATGTGTTCAAACATCTTTACGATTTAGCGGTAAAAATGTAGTTCACTTACCTTGATTGTGATTGGCTAGCTCAAACCAATCAGCAAGCAGCTTACATTTATTCAAATATAAAATGGTTACATACAAAATTTAATGCATACAATTGCGTGATTGTGTAAATAAGTGTGTGTGTGTCTCCACAAGTGTGTCCATATGTCACAATAGCGATGAAACCTTTTACAGTTTTGAGGACACACTTCAATTCATTGTCGTCATTGGCAGAGAATTTGGTATCATCTATGTAGAATAGGTAATTAAATACTTTCTTTTTTACTTTGTTTCCGTAGTTATTTGGTTGTTGTGAATTGGTTATTGCCTCGGAAGGGGAAATCGACAGAGCCGAGCTTGAATTTTATTTGAATTCATTGCATTCATTTACGCGCAAATGCCATTGGGAAATGCATGAATCCATCTCTTCTCCTTACAGCTATGGGTTAAACAACAGGACAGATTGGTTTCTATAGCCTTCGTTGACCAACCAGTCTACCACAGAAAGAAATGGCAATGTACTGTGGGAAAATATTCTGCCTAGTCAGTCATCGATCGAAAGAGACATGATCGCTCAAGCGTGTATCCTGTATGGCACTTAGCTGACTGATCCATAGTTATTGCCATTTAGTTCGTGTGAAAAGTAGGGATAACGGACAGACATCTTGAAAGATTCTTCATCGAATACTGAAAAAATCGTAAGTGGCTGTACTTTTGGTGTGATTTAGGTATCAGGTGGTTTTCTTACTATATTTATGGAAATTTAAAACCACCAAGGAGACTTTGTATATTTCTAACGCCTTTAGAAAACAAGGGTGTGGCACACTGTCAGAATTAAAATTATCTTTATTTTTATCATTATTGCGCCAAACAAAACAGTAGGCTGGGGTGCAAACATATGGAGTCCAACTGACCCATCATGACATGCTAAAGCTATATCATCGACATGAATCACAATCAGATGTGCGAAGTACGGTGACATGTTTTGAAAAAACTAAAAGAAACGAATAATTTTGCATATGGAGCCCGGTTAGAAATAGTTTCAGTTCGAATAATCCGGTCCGCTCTGACGGTGTCCGGTTGAGGAATGTCCAAAGTGTCACGATTGATATGACTCACGATTTGGAGTAGATAGACTTTATTGGAGTAGATACACTAAACTATCGCCCGGGTTACACTCCACCCATGTCTATTGAACAGGTGAAGAGGCTCATCCCTTGTTTCCTGTTTAGGATGTGGTTTCCGGCTTTCTCTTTTCCAATCTTTTCACTCTTTCCTTTTTTTTTTTTTTTTTTTCTCAATTGGAGCAGATAGACTAAACTATCGCCCGGTTTACACTCCACCCGTGTCTACTAAACAGGTGAAGAGGCTCATCCCTTGTTTCCTGTTTAGGATGTGGTTTCTGGCTTTCTCTTTTCCAATCTTTTCACTCTTACGTAGCCCCCTGCTCACCAGTGGCGTTACTGCCTTACTTGGGTTGATATGATTAAAAAAAAAATCAACTACCTCATCATTCAAATATGTAAAAACAATACTCTACTCAACCGGGTATGATGTACCCTTACTACCTCCGTTCGCGAACAGGGATGCACGGAACATCAGCTTCCAAGGAGAAATTCCCATCTGGTTACGGTCAGTCAAGTGACAAATAAATCTGTACTTATGAACGTATATTTACTGTAAGAATTTTAGGCAAAACATATACATGTAAACATTTTCAGATAATATCAGAACCATTATTATTATTATTATTATTATTATTATTATTATTATTATTATTATCTCATTTTTCATTATAAATCGATTTCTGCTATGGTCGCACTACCTACCAAGTCTCCAGGAAGACATGAGGCAGGCAGTGGTGTGTTGTTATGGCTCCATTTCATGTTTTTTCTATCTCCCCTATCATCCCTAGCGTTACATAAACAAAGTTCTCCTTAGTGTGTAGATTGTACTTAAGAAGACAACTTTTTGTACATCTCTTAAGTTGGGGTTTCCAGGGGTTCTTTCAATGTGTTGTTTAGCTCCATTTTTTATCATTCCAAGTGCACCTACTATCACTGGCATGATTCTTGTTTTCAATTTCCACATTTTTTCTATTTCAATTTCCAGGTCTTTATATTTTGACAGTTTTTCAAATTCCTTGGTTGCTATGTTACAATCCGCTGGACAAGCCATATCAATTAATAGACAAGTTTTCTCTTTCTGGTTTTTAACAATAATGTCTGACATATTTGCTTCAATTTTCCGGTCTGTGTAGATAGTGTAAATTCATGGATTGATGGCATCTTCTATTTCTGTAACTGGTACTGGGTGATATTCATACCAGTGTTTGCTTACATATTTTTCAAAGTGTTCGTACATTGTTCAGTATATTGCCCCACTCTATCGTAACGATTTTTATATTCATTTGGGGTAAGTACAGAACATCCTGAGATTAGATGGTCTACTGTTTCTTAGTATTTTATCACAGAACCTGCATTTTGGATCCACATTATTATGTATATTTTCCTGAATGTTCCTTTGGTCTTGCGCTGCAAGAATAAAGCTTTCAGTCTCAGACTTTAATCCAGATGCACGTAACCATCGATAAGTATTAACTTTATCAACATTAGATTTGTTGGCACGTTCTGTATATTAGCCATGCAGAGGTTTGTTTTGCCAGCGTTGTTTCATCTGTTCAAGAGCTTTAAACTTGGCTTTCTTTTTCATATTTCTTGCTGCAATAGTTGGTTCTTGGCTTCTGTTTCGCTTTTCTACAGAATCTACTAAAGGCAAATCATTATTATAATTATTATTATTATTTATCCGTATTTTTGCATAAAAGAAGAAATTTTTAGTTTTTGATATTTGATCAGACATAGGAAAGTTTATTGAACCAATATCTTTCAACGTTTCTCAAATAAATAAATATGACATGATTTTTTTTTCTCATAGCAATTATGGCTATCACATATGATGTTAATTTTAGGTACGTTACTGTATGTATCTCCAAAGCTTCTTCATGGCTCTACCTGCTTTTTCGTATATCTATCTGTCTAATTTCAAGATGTCGCTGTGGTTGTTTGCTAGAATCACGAGCACAGCGTGCGTTTTTTATTTCCTGCACCAGCCTTAAAGGGAAATGAAAATGTTGAAATTTATCGTGTGCCAGATAAGCTTACGTGAAATCACTTTCCATTTATGGCCGACTTCAGCTATGTTCTCAAAAACTCTGCTCACCTTGAATATTTTGAAATGGAACGCGAAAATGTGATACATACATTATTAAGCTCCCACATGACAACTAAAGAAATCAAAAATATACAAAGAATTTCTTTTGCAAATATAATATGTCATATATATATATATATATATATATATATATATATATATATATATATATATATATATGTTACGGAAATTAACGAATTTTAACTAAACTTGGTTGTCAACAACCGACAATTTCGTTAACATTCGTTAATTTCCGTAACATGTTTACATTTGTTGACATTACGATACATTTCAGAGCAGATATGGTTGTTGCGATGAATAAAAAATTGTGTTATATAGGCTTGATTGGAACCTCGTTTAGACTGGAGATCATCCGTGGTCGAGCGGTCTCAGACGTTGCCAGATCAAATGGTAGCTTCCCCTATATAGTTAGGGGTCAAAGGTTCAAAACCCTGCCGAATGACACACATTTTCGTAATAAAAATTTATCGTAAATAATCAGGCCAGTAGATATAAATATATAATACTGTTTAATTATAAACAGAATATCTACTTAAATACGAGTATCGATAAAAAATAATGTTCAAACAATTCCTTTCAAATACGCTCTCACACCCTGATTGAGCACTCTGGAAGAATGGTAAACTTTGAAAAACAGTAGCTACTCTGGCATGTACACATCGCTCATTCAGTAATGAATTAGAGTACTCTGGCTATAGGGCGTGTATAATGATAATATACATGCTAAAAAGTCTGCCTTCTTCGACCGAGCGCCCATAGGTAGAATCGCCGACTGACGCCAATTTGGTCGGGTTTTAATCCTGGGTTAAAAGCAATTGGAGTCTAACCGTACTGATGAGCTGTGATACAGCGAAACAGATCTGATTGTGGATGACTATATATATATATATATATATATATATATATATATATCAGCATGCCTTGTGGGCATAAAAGAATCCAAAGGAGTATCCTTTACATATAATGGTAGGATAACACTCTCAGAGAGCTCTAAACATATATGCATATCAATACATATAGAGCAAATATAAGAAAAATTAAGACAGATGCGTTATTTCATAGTGAATCGGAAGTATAGGCCTATTTCAGGCGAGCCATCGATTCTACACGAAGATTCGTGCAGAATCCTTCGTTAAATAAAGACGGAAAGGGGGAGAGAGAGAAAGAAAGCGAGAGAAAGAGAGAGGGAAAGAGAGACTGAGTGCTTAAACAGGAATTTGGGGATAATTTCCACAGAAGGCCCTCTAACCAGCAACAACATTCCTTAGAAGAGTCACTCTTTTTGTTTATCCCTCAACTCATTGAAAAAGTACAGAGACGTGTCCGAAAATTCCAACTTTAAACCTTTTCTTCTTGCTTCAATTTAGTCAGAGTTAATATATAATAAATATCATCAATTTGTTATCATTTTGATATATATATGAAAGTATTTGTGTGCATACATATATGTATATATGCTCGTACATATACACATATGTATATACCCACGTATATTTTTATACACCTGTCAAGGATGACTAGGAGAGCAGCCCGTATAGGCAAGTTAATGCAAAAGTGGGCTAACGAAATGTCCCCTCCTCGCATTTCCTTCCTCAATAACTATCGTGAATACCCCCAGGAGATCCCGAGAGGCGGGGGGAATAAGATCTCCATCAGAACGGACAAAGGTCTTTCAACTATGGATCTTACCCGGATTACGAAACTGAAATGCATCTGTGGAAATCTTAAAATCCACCAGACCAGGATGATATATATATATATATATATATATATATAGAGAGAGAGAGAGAGAGAGAGAGAGAGAAAGAGAGGCAATCACAACGCACAGGTAATTTCCCTGGAGGGACGGAGGAGGAGCATGGCCAGGATACACACCACAGAGCCGAAACCTCCAAAGTGCCAGCCTCTCGAAATCCAGAGAAAGTGTCCAGAAATCGGATTAAATGACCAGAAGGAAGAATGGCAACAGTTCGACCAGGATGTGAGTGACATTTTAATAACAATATCAAAAGGAGGCGCAGATAGTAGATTACATACAATAACGACTATCATTATTAGTTTTGAGCCGGAGTGATTTGGTTATATTCAAATGAAACATACAAAAGAACAAAATAACCGTCGGGAAAAAAAAATTCACCAGTTCAGACACGAGTTATAACATCTAAAGAGACAATATAAACAAGCAAATGAGATGGAAAAAGCGCCTCTTTCGGAACTCCGAGATATATTAAGGAAAAAACTTAAGACTATTCGTAAAACAGAAAGTCAAAGAAAACGTGCAAAGGAGATGGCTAGAAAAAGATCTGCCATTATTTCAAACTCCTTTGGTTTTACGAAGAGGTTACAAATGGGTATCTTGAGTGTACGACGGAAGAAATAAATTCTTTTCTACGAGAAACACTCAGCGACCAAGAGAGAGAGAAAATAATCTAGGCGAAAACGATGCATTAGTGCACCCTGAACCACCAGAAAGAAGTTTTGACTTGAGGACACCGACCTAGAAAGAAGTGAAGGAGGTCATATCGGCAGCTAGATCAGCTCCGACCCCAGGACCCAACAGTTTCCCTATAGAGTCTATAAAAGATGTCTGAACATTCAATTTTATCTGTGGAAGATATAAAAATAATTTGGAGAAGAGATAAAGTAGCAAAACAGTGGAGGTTCGCTAATGCAGTATGGATTCCTAAAGAAGAAAATTCAAAAGGAATTTAACAGTTCAGAATGATTTCTTTGCTAGACACTGAGAACAAAATCTTCTTCACTGTCTTGTCTCAACGACTTCGGAATTATCTAAGTGCCAACAGTTACATAGACACTTCAGTACAGAAGGGAGGGATTTCAGGTTGTCTGGAGCATATTGGCGTGATAACGCAGCTCCTAAAAAAAGCAAAAGAAGGAAAAGGTGATCTCGTTGTACTGTGGCTGGATCTAGCTAATGCATATGCATCTGTTCCGCACAAATTGCTTGATGAAGCTTTAAGAAGATACCATGTCCCTATTTGTGTAAGGAATCTCATACAAGATTATTATAATGATTTTAATATAAGAACAACTACTGATTTCATATCTTCCGATTGGCATCGGCTAAAAACGGGTATTATAACCGGATGCACTATCTCAGTGATATTATTTACCTTAACAATGAACATGTTAGTAAAATCAGCAGAGGTTGGATGTCGAGGTCCAGTGATGAGAAACGAAGTACGATAACCTCCGACTCGTGCATATATGGACGACCTGACAGTTACTACATCCAGAGTTCTTGGATGCCGGTAGATTTTGCAAGGTTTAGAAAAGATAATGAATTTTAAACCGACAAAATCGACGTTATTAATATTGAAGAATGGGATTGTGATAGAAAAGTTTCGTTTCAAAATTGCAGGAACTATTATCCCGTCATTAAAAAAACCTGTCAAGTGTCTGGGGAAAGTTTTCAGTGCAGATTTAAATGATACTAATGCTACTCAGACATGTTTTTCAGACCTCAAAGCAGTATTAAATAAAGTGGACAAATCAGGTACACCAGGCTGTTTTATGTGATGGTTATACCAACATACTATTCTGCCCAAGATTTTGTGGCCACTGATGCTGTAGTTGAGAAAATGGAGAAAAAAATGAGCGGATACTTGAGAAAATGGCTCGGCTTACCGAGAAGTTTAAGCAGTGCAGCTCTATATGGAGTTTCCAACGCATTGTAACTTCCCTTCAGAGGATTAGTAGAAGAGTTTCAAAAGATCCTAAAGTTGCCGAAACCTGTATTGTTGCAGGAGCCGGTATTGAGGAATTCGAACCAGAAGAAAGTGGAAGACATCACACGATCTCAGTACAGTAGAGCAACGATTGAGACAGAAAACGCTAGTAGAAACAGTAGCTGTTGGCAGATCAGGTCTAGGTTATTGTTCCACTCAACGAGGTGGGTAAAGGAATGATCATAAATATTTTCTTCAATCAGAAGTGAGAGTGAGTGTAGAAGAAATTAGAACAAGCAAAATGGTTACTTTAGGTTAACAGATGGGTAAAAAGAAAGATATCATGGACAGATCTCTGGTACACCAATCCCAGTAACACAAGCTTCCTTGCGCAGGCAGTATATTATACACTGCCTAGCCCGGCAAACCTCCACACGTGGGGAAAGAATGAGTCTCCACTTTGTCCGTTGTGCCAAAAGAGAGGAACCCTCCAACACATATTAAGTGGTTACCTCAAGAAACTTAACGAGGGAAGGTACCGGTGGCGTCATGATAAAGTTTTAGGAGTCCTTGCAGCAATAGTATCAAGGAATTTAAAAGGAGATAAATATGAACCAAATAAGAAGATTATCAATTTTGTCAGAGAATAACATAAGAAATATTTAAAAACATAACTTAGTTTTTTTTCAGACTACTCACCATAGGATGTGCGTTGTGGTACAGTGGATATCGGCTCGGAACGAGAAACGGGGGAGCCGAGTTCGAATTCCAGTTGAATCCATTGTATTCACTTACGCGCAAATACTCTTGGAAAAGGTACTAATCCGTCTCTTCCTTCCAGTTATGGGTTAAATAATAGAACATATTGTGTTCTATAGCCTCGGCTGGCAACCAGTCTACCACAGAAAGCAATGGCAACCTACTGCGGGATAATCTTCTGCCCAGTCAGTCATATCTCTTTCGTGATATGATCGCCCAAGCGTTTATTATGTATGGCACTTAACTGACTGACTTTCAACCCAGTTTACAGAGCTTTGTCTATCCTGCTATTAGCATTCCATCAAAGGCGGTGGTGGAAGAGATTAAGTCTTATCTTTACAGGTGCAATCGTTGAAAGTGAACGGAACTGCCTCGGCTTGAGTTTGACCTCGGCACTGTAATCACTGTTTCACCACCCCCCCCAAAAAAGCTACTCTATGTGCATATCTATCCATCATTAGATACGATGTTAAAATGTTTCGTTATGGTATAACATTCGTAAAATACATCTATTTGATGCTTCAGTCACCTCAAGGGTATTTGTGCGTAAGTGAATGCAATGATTTCAACTGGAATTCGAACTCGGCTTCCCGATTTGTCGTTCCGAGTCGATAACCAGTTTGAAAAAATGGTAACTGAATTCGAAAATCAGTTGTGTTTAGAAGTGACTCCATCCAAAAAAAATCTACTTAATATAGAATCCCAAACAACAACGCCTAGCGCGGTGAGACCGTCGCCGTACACCTCACAGTGGGGGTCTACAGGATGTACGCGCATACATACATGATTGCTGTTTATACATATTACTGTTTCATCGTTGGCATGTTAACACACAAATGATTGTTCCTACGAACGTGAGATCAACAGTAACTTTTGAAGCCGGCGGGAGACTTACATAGTTGGCTGCAATGACTGTAAATTAAATCCGTATTTTCGGCCTGCACACTTGGCCAAGTACATACATACATGTCTCGTGATGAGACAGAGTACAGGGATAAGTGGATTCATGTCTTTCATAAGATTATTCGTACCAATGAACTGATCCAGTGTTAGTGAGAGTTCGAACTTTGTTAATCGACTATACCTTCTCGACTAATGAATGTTATTGAATGTTATGCTCTGACATATATATATATATATATATATATATATATATAAACTTATTTATAAATGGAACTTTTGTGTGTGTGTGTGTGTGTGTGTGTGTCCGTTACCTATAGACTCCGAAACGGCTGAACCGATTTTCTTGAAAATTTACACAGTTGTACTATAAGCGTCTGCGAGTGTTCTTAGCTAGGTTTTGTGTCGAGGTATCCCCGATAAATATCGAAAATCGATAATCGAAAAAAGCGGGTTATAGAAGGAGTGGTCCGATTTTAATCAAATTTGATACACTCATAGACAAAGACATAAGAAACGATATTCAGAAGTTTCAAGGTTGCAATTTTTACAATAGTGCAGAAAATCGATAATATATATATATATATATATATATATATAAAAGGCAAGATGTTTGTGTGTGTGTCTGTTTCTCTGTCTGTATGTCCTTTATACAAATCCACAATTTTTATTCGATTCTCATCAAACTTCACACAAATATTCTTTAGGCTGAGTCTGAGCTCCAGGACCATGGATTAGTTTTAAAGCTTTCATTACACCCGAGCAACGCCGGGCTATGCTGTTAGTACATATATATATAGAGAGAGAGAGAGCGGGGGGAGAAAGAATGTTCCTGAACTAGCATCTTCTTCCAGACTACAGAACTGACTTCGGTTATGTCAGTCAGCTAATAGATTGTTAAGAGACAGTTGTTTAGCGAGAGGTATTTTTTCTTCATTATCCGACGTTTTGCTGGTGAATGGTTGCGCACCCCACCAAAAAGCACTTGTTTGGCTCAAAGACCGTTCACCTAAATCTGGGGAAACATTTAACATTTCTCAGCAGCAGATTTTCAAAATTTAACGCAGGTATGTTGCTCGAATTTATCAACCAGTGTAAAGATCGCAGAGTCGTTTTGGCACAATGTTGCAAATTCTTGTGTAATAATTAAACACGAGATTACCGAAACATTTTTGCCAGACTGACGCAGCAAACAGGGTACCACCTAGCGTTAGCTACGCGAGTATTTTTGTTGAATGATACGCTCAGTATGCTTAAAGCTCATGAATTTCCCATGTACCTTGAACCTGTGCGTGCGAGTGTTTGTTTTGTTTTTGTTTTTTGTTTTTTTGTTTTTGTTTTGTTTTTTTCTGTTTTTTTTTTATTTTGTGTGTGTGTGTGTGTGTGTGTGTGTGTGTGTGTGTGTGTGTGTGTGTGTGTGTGTGGTAAAAATTGCTTTTGAGAGCAGGAATCAAAATTCAAGTAAATACTATATCTGAAAACACTTTGGAACACCCCTGGGAGATTGCAATGACACAATCTTTGGATAAGTGGAGCGTTTCTGTAGATTTTGCAGATTTAAATTAACATGTGCACTTGTGGGCGGGCGTATTAATAGCCTTAGAAGAAATCATTTCCTTTTTCAGGCAGCAATTTTTTTGTTTTGCCGGAAAACGCTCATTTACGAATAACTATTTTATCTGAATATTAAACTGTTTTGTAAACATTTTTCCGCTCGTTTTTCACAAACACTAAAGGCTCTAAAATAACTGGAACGTCTTTCATACAAATATTGTTTATTTACCAGCGTATTGTGTTGCATTTTAATTTCATGGTCTTCCAACCAGGCCTAAAAGTTTCCATGTATGATGTTCGGAAATACGGTTAAAGAGAACGGGCCTTTTACTTTCATCACATAAAAACAGATTCCATGTAAATATGAAAGTGGGTATGAGATGAGTCAGCAATGAATTTACTCGGATGAGTTTTTATAGTCTTGTTGGTTCTATTATTACAATTTAACCGTCGCATTCTTCGGCTTTCTTCAAACAGTGAGAAAAGAATCCAACACGCACATATACATACATACATACATACATATATAAGAAAAATTAAGGCAGACGTTATCTCATGGTGAATAGGGAGTATGGGCCTATTTCAGGCGAACCATCATCAGCTTCCATCTTTATTTTACAAACGATTTTACACAAACGATTTGTGTAAAATACTTTATAAAATAAAGACAGGAGCTGATGATGGTTCGTCTGAAATAGGCCCATTCTTCCTATTCACCATGAGATAACGTGTCTGTCTTAATTTTTCTTATATTTGCTCTATATGTATTTATATGCGTATATGTTTAGAGCTCTCTTAGAGAGTTATCCTACCACTGTATGTACAGGATACTCCTTTGAATTCTTCTATACCCATATTGCATGCTGATATATATATATATATATATATATATATATATATATATATATATACTACTCCTCCCTGTTCGAATGTTTAAAAAACGATAAAAAGAGTTATTGTAAATCGCCTGAAGATAACCGAAAGGTTGAAACGGATATAACTTATTTCTAAATTATATATATATATATATATATATACCTCATCGTTGCTCACATGTTCGATCCATTATTATCGCGGCATCCTTTTGTAGAACCACATTTCAGTTGTTTCAAGATTTTCCTTCATTTTTGATTATATTGTCCAGCATTCACTACCATATTGAAGAACTGACATCACATAGCAATCCAGTACTCTCTTCTTTGTTTCTAGCGAAATTGTCCTGTTTCTTAATACTTTACTCAACCTCTAGAATGCTTCCTTCGCCATGACAATTCGCCTTCAGATCTCTGTGTTGCACTTTCCGTCTTCTGTTAGAACATTTCCCAGGTATTTACATTTTTGTACCTGCTTGATTTTAGTATTCCCCAACTGTATTTGGCATTTTGGGCTGCTCTTTTTACTGATGACCATGCATTCGGTTTTCTTGCAGTTTATTTGTAGTCCTTTTTTGTCATTCTCTTCAGCTACCTTCTGTAGAAGGTCTTGTAGTTTCCTTTCCGTGTCTGCAATCAGCACTGTATCATCTGCGTACCGTATGTTATTCAAATTGTGACCCCCGATTACGAATCCTGGCATAACATCTAGGGTCCTCAAAATAGTCTCGCTGTACAAGTTGAACAGATCCGGTGAAAAGACGCATCTTTGTCTTACACCCCTTTCTATCTTTGTATATATGCTGAATACGTTACCTGTGTTTATGCAAGCAGTTTGCTGCCAGTAGAGATTCTTAATTACTCTTATGTCTTTCCCAAATATGTCGAGACAGCTGAGCCTCTCCATCAATTCTTTGGGAAGTATTTTGTAGAACGCCTTTGCATAATCGATAAAACAGAGGTACAAATCCTTCTTCATATGTATTGCCCTTTCGGAGAGCATCCTAATCATAAATATGGCGTTCCTTGTTCCAGTGTCTTTGACGAACCAGCACTGTTCTTGTCCTATCTCTGGCCTGATTCTGCTTCTTGTTCTATTCATCAGGATTCGGACGATCAGTTTTGCGATATGGCTCATTAAGCTGATAGTTCGCTGGAGTGCGCACTCGTTTGCACCTGGCTTCTTAGGCAGTGCTATGAAAATCGACTTGCATATGTCGTCTGGTATTATAAATTTCATTTATTATTTCTGTAATTTTCTCTATGCTAAATTTTTCCAGGGCTATCAGCAGCTCTATTACAATGCCGTTTGGTCCAGCTGCTTTGTTTCTATTCAGTTTGGCCATTGCAGCTTCCACTTCGGGCTTTAATATTCTTGAACCGTCCTCATCTTTGAGTATTATCGGTTGCTCTCTAATGTGGGGGAAAAGATCTTTTATATATTCTTCCCATGGCTAGAGTGTTTCCTTTTTCACCAATATTATCGTTCCATCCTTGGATTTTATGCATCCTGTTGAGGAGCAGGTTTTTTGTCCTGTCAGTTCACTTATTTCTTTATGTATGTCTGCTTTATTAGTCCTGCTCAATGTCTCTACCTCTGTGTATTTGTCGTTGAGCCATTCCCCTTTAGCTTGTTTGCATTTGTTCCTTATTTTCTTGTGTAGTTCCCTGTATTCCATTCCATGTGTTGGCTTCATTTTCTGTCTCCTTTGCATCATGTCAAGAATCTCTTCAGTCATCCACTCGTTTTTTCTCCTGCTTCTGATTTCCTTTGAAGCCATGTTGTTTACTGATGTCAGTATCGCTTTCTTTAGTGAGTCCCATTTCGAATGTCCTTTTCCAATTTGTTCTTCGTATTTGTACATTAAATGCCCATAATGGTATTTGTGTCTCTATACGTGTTTCGAGTCCAAAGTTGACTCGCTTCAGGCGAATAAACTGGTGACTTTACATATCGAGATCTGTTTGTCTTTCTGGCAGCTGTGTATATATAGATAAGTGGTCGGAGATCAGAAAGTTCATATGCATGCTTGTTTGTTTGATTTTTTTTTTTTTTTTGTTTTTCACGCTCGCTCATTAAATCTCTTCCATTTTGAGAATCATTCACCTTTCGTTGACCAGGAAAAAAATTTACACTGACTTACGAAATTTGATTTCGTTTTTCTACTTTAAACTTGTTTTCGGCGATTTTAATTCAATTCTACGGGTCATCGTTCTTTTTGTTATTTTTAGAATACTATTTTTTGCAGCGGATTTGCAACTGGGTATTTGTTTTTGACTCGACAGTTACAGAAGGTTGTACTATCTGTTTGTTGGTTGTAATAAAGTTTATTTAGTATACTATTATTATTGTGTGAGTTGATGATGCTATAAATGTTGTTAGCACGGGAATAACTAATTTTGAATGTTTTCTTATTCAAAATTTAATTTAGTGGGTTGTTTGTCTTTTAATTTCCAGAAATGTTTAGAAAGGGCGGTTTGATATTTCAGGTGGAGTTTACAGAAAGATTTATTATAATTACATAGGCTTTGTGTTCATGGTCCGGCGGAAATTCCTATGCATACTTTTTCTCGTTTCACTAGGGAAAATGGTTGCTTGGTATACATTATATATATATATATATATATATATATATATATATATATATATATATATATATATGTGTGTGTGTGTGTGTGTGTGTGTGTATATATATATATATATATATATAATGGTATATATATATATCCGGTATATACATATATATGTATATATATATATATATATATCCGGTATATACATATATATGTATATATATATATATCCGGTATATACATATATATATATATATATATATATATATATATATATACACACACACACAAAAATCTAGAGTGAGCCAAAACCTAGATATACATATAGATATATATATAGATATATAGATATAGATATACACTAAGGTAGGGGGGAACCATACCAACACAAGAAGGGGGGTAAGAACAAATGAAGCAAAACAAACTATATAGGAATAACATTTATTAGACATATCAGAAAAAAAAAAAAGAGTAACAATTACTAAGCTCTCACACTAAGCAATGAATTTATATTTGGGAAACTTACATTTGTTTAAAATCTCAGTCTTAGCATTAAGAAGATTATGGGCGGGTTCGAATAAGGCTATAGCTAGTTTTTCCTCGCCGCATAAATTACAGAATCTACTGCCTTTATTATAATCAGTACATTTTTTTATTATTTCCCATTTCAAAATGGGGTCTTTTTTAATTTTAGATTTTATGTTCCAAATATAATCCGCTAAGGTTGTACTATGTCTATATTTTTCATTTTTAAATGAGGTTTTGTGATTATAAAATCTAACTTTAAACGAATCGTGCGTTGCACCTATATACGTTTTAGGATACTTATCGTACTCATCTTTGTAAACTTTAACACTATAGACTACGTTAGATTGGTTGCAATTGCCTGTAATAGGACATTCAGCTTTTACTTTACAATTACATTTATTATTGGTGTTTTTATTGGTAGTACTAGTTTTCAGTTTCCTTTTATTACAGTTATTAATAATTTTGCCAATATTTGGAAGGCAAGAATAACTAAGTTTAATAGTATTTCTATTGAATATTTTTTAAGAGGACTATCGTTATTAAAATGTTTATCGATAAGATTAAAGAACATATTTCCAATTTTAGATTTAACCTCTTTATTAAATTGGGGGGGGGTTGAACCATATTATATTTCTGTATCTAGTTTATTAATTTTATCGGTATTATGGTTTAAGAATTTAAGGTCCTGAGAATATCCACTTTTAATAAGCGCTGATTAGTAATTTTTTTTTATATTTATCAAAAATTTCAAAATTAGATGAATTAGTAGACAATCTATACGCTATACCACTAGGAATACTATTAAGTATATGGGCGGGGTGGTTAGAATCCTTGTTTACATACCTAGGGATATAATTATTTTTAATATATGGTGTAATATATCCGGTATTTAAATTAAGCGTAATATCTAAATAGTTAACAATCTTGATATTATGTTCGATTTCAATAGAGAAACCATAAGTTTTAAAAAATAATTGTAGGTCTTTTCTAATTTTATCACCTATTCTCGGTGTACAATGATCTACCATAATTAGGCCATCATCACGGTACAACCCGTGATTATGGAAGTCTATAATCATATTCAGTTTATGGAGTAGGAAGCAACCGACAAGCTCCGCCACCTACGCACCATCATATACCCCCATAGGATTATCAAATCCTTGGGCATCAGTTTTTTTATCCATATTTCATCATTATAATAAAGGAGGGTTTTACGGCAATGCCAAATTATTTCTAATTCTGCTTCAGTAATGTCGTTGTATTCCTTAGCTAATGTTAAAGCCTCTGTTAGTAATTTGGTAGTTATGGATGGATAGAAGTCCTTTATATCATATTTAATAAAGGCAGATTTTTTATAAATTTTTAAACCTTTAAACCACTCAATACAATCGCCTGTGGACTTCCACTGGTTAATGTTTAAAAACATTCTTAAATTATTACAAATTTTTTGGATGATAATCTTACTAATCTTTCCTAGTTCGGTTTTAGTAGGATTAAGCAGTCTGAACTCAGGGTGATTGGGGAATGAATCTTTATGGTCTTTAATAGTTAAAAATGAATTTTTTAGAGTTAATTTTTCAACCCTATTGAGCAGTTTAAATTTAGCTACTAATGTGGTAGCCTCTTTATTTAAATTAGATACAATGTCTGGTGCTATTTTCTTATAATGCTTAGTTACGGAATTTTTTAATTCTCTATTATATTGAGATTTGGACATACTATATATATTATTCGATTTGTCGCCTTTTATATAAATATTATTATTTTTACTGCATAATTTTAAAGTGTTTCTTAATTGTTGTTGGAAATTATTTTGCTTAATTTTTCTATATTTAATTTTTCTAATCAATCCAGTTAGGTCTTTTTCAAAATATTCCAGTTCCTTACAAAATGGTGGGTGTTTATATGTTTTAAATCCATAATCGTTAAAACTCTCGCTAGTGTTTATGCTATGTAAGAAAAAGAATGCTCTCCATCTTAACCTAGATATAAAAGCTTCAATTTTCTGGAGTAATTGCAACTCATAAATATGTTTTTTAGGTATGGGTATATCCTTAAGTGAACAATCTAAGATTATTTGTTCCATTGTAGTAAAGTTTAAAGTGCTCGATAGGAAAACCCAGAGTTTATAATAATAATAACTACATAGACTCTGTAAGTATGCCGGCCGTAAATTTATACTAAAATAAACCTCCGAAAAAACCATTAACAAACAGAACCTAAATCCGTTACAATCCGGTGTACTAAGACGTCGGATAAATGGAGAGAAAAAAAAAGAAACCCGCAGAACAAGAACAAAACATTCAATACTCCGCAGTAAAGTTTCTTTTTTTTTCTCTCCATTTATCCGACGTCTTAGTACACCGGATTGTAACGGATTTAGGTTCTGTTTGTTAATGGTTTTTTCGGAGGTTTATTTTAGTATAAATTTACGGCCGGCATACTTACAGAGTCTATGTAGTTATTATTATATATATATATATATCCGGTATATATATATATATATATATATATATATAAGCGTGACTCTTCAGGAATGAATTGAGTTCTGTCGGTGACTTGCGTGTCTATACACTTCTTATATACAACACGTTAAAATTTCCTTCATCTGTTCCCATGCGCCTATGGCTTAGGGATTAGCGACTCCGACTGACACCAAATCGGTCGAGTTTCTGATCCCGGCCAGAAGCAAGTAAATATGTCTAGTCACACTGATGAGCTGTGATACACCGAAACAGGCTTCTATGTGGATGACTTATATATTTATATATAATGTTGTGTATTTATTTGTTTATGTATATATTCGGGCAGCAATTAATTATTTATGCAGGTTTTTATTAACAATGAGAAACAAAGTATTGGAGCTAAGTTTTTTATGCATTTTTTTATGTTATCTTATAACTATATATTATATATATTATATCTAAGTTACCAGAAATATGGAAGTATAGAGAAAAGGAAACGATGTATGTTTTGACAGAAAAAGAGAGAGATTTTTTGTCACTCTATTAGTAAAAAGGAAAGAGTATCTTTCAATACACTTTAACTACTACTACCCATCTACTCACTGCAAGTCTAATGTGGTAGTCAACAAGATAATTTGGAAATCTGTTGTTGACAAGTGTTTGTTTTGAGTTATGAAGATCTTTGAAGAAAAGCGAACGAGAAAATGAATTCTCGTATGTTCTCGTGAGGAAAATTTTAATAACATCAATTGTATATTTAAGAAAACATTGACTAGTAAAATTAAGGTAACAAGAATTTTAACTAGTGTTTTTTTTCGGTGGCGGGGGGGTCTGTTTTTTTATATAGTGAAGTAATTAAATTATTATTACGAGACTCCACGAGGATATCTAAGAACGGTAGTTTATATTTTTGGCTAAGCTCATATATGAATTAGAAGACGGAATTTTTTTTTTTTCAGGTGTAGCTTTAAGATTATCAGTTTCGTTTTTATTCTCAGATAAAATAAAAATATCATCTACGTAGCGGACGTATATTTTCGTTTCGTCAGTCAGTTAAGTGCCATACGCGATCACTTTAGGCGATCATGTCTCGAAAGAGACATGACTGACTGGGCAGAAGATTATTCCGCAGTAGGTTGCCATTAATTTCTGCGGTAGACTGGTTGCCAGCCAAGACTATAAAACCCGATCTATCCTGTTGTTTAACCCATAACTGGAGAGAAGAGACGGATTAATACGTTTCCCAAGAGTATTTGTGCATAAATGAGTGCAAGGAATTCAACTGGAATTCGAACTCGGCTCCCCGATTTGTCGTTTCGGGTCGATATTCACTGCACCACATCGCACATCCTGCGTCCAAGTACCGGAGATAAAGAGGTATGGATAAAAGTTGATATTGAGACGCTTGGCTATCTCGCTGGCTTGTTGGATGGTTGGATAGATGGATGGATGGCTTGACGGATGGATGGAGCTATATCGCTAAATTCCCACGAGAGTCGGAATGCGACTTAACGGCCTATTTAACGTGGTAGGGGTGAACACAAAAGTAGATTCCATTTTAAAAAGTATCTCGCCCGAATTGTCCCCATTTCAGGCGATCGCAAATGTCAACCTTATTGAATCACAATAGAAGGACTTCATTTTGGGAGAATGGCCTTGGTGATTAGGCGTTGACACCGACATCTAATAATGTTTGTATGTAGGTATTTTTGTCTATAGACACACATTAATTTTCATTGTTTCACTTGCTTTTTTTTTTTTGTTGTTGTTGTTTTTTTTTTGTTTTTTTTCTTAGACCAGGATATGTTGACCTCAGTCAAGTCAAACAAATCAGCAAAAAATGTGTCCCAATAAAATATCTTTTCCTTTCGTTTTTATTATTTCCAAATAAAATCATCTTAAAAGTAATCCTATCCTGCTACTCAAATCATTTAATTGTCGATTTTTCTCTAAAAAACGAACAAAATTAGGTGGCATAAAGTAACATTCAGTCAGTTAAGTACCATACGTGATACACGCTTGGGCGATCATGTCTCGAAAGAGACATGATTGACCGGGCAGAAGATTACCCCGCAGTAGGTTGCCATTGCTTTCTGCGGTAGAATGTTTACCGACCAAGGTTACAGAACTTAATCCGTCCTATTATTTAACCCATAACTGGAGGGGAGGGAAGGGACGGATTAATACCTTTCTCAAGGGTATTTGCACGTAAGTGCATGCAAGGAATTCGACTGGAATTCGAATCCGCCTTCCCGATTTCTCGTTCCGAGCCGATATCCACTGCATTAAGCTTGTGTAAAATTCCATTGTGCACCCAAAAATTTCTATCCCCTTCGTATTTTATGATCGTGGGTTTTTCAATTACTTATTTATTGCAATAAGTACCCATAAGCAACAAAATATTAACTTAATTAGTTTTAGCTTTTCTCACTTTTATATCATTTAACATCTTTTAAAGAAGGGCTACTAAAAATGTGATACACGTACCTGTGCCGGTACGCGAGTCATCCTCTGACGGTACACAAAGTATTTCTAGTAAACAAAAAATCAGTAGTCACATTCCACAGGAGACTGTTTGGATATCGGAAACGTTTTACTTCTTTTTATCATTTTATTTTTATTTTTATATTTATTATATTTAAATTTTCCAACTATTATATTCTGTCAGTCAGTTAAGTGCCATAATTGATACACGCTTTGGAGACATGACAGACTGGGCAGAAGATTATCCCGCAGTAGATAGCCATTGCTTTCTGCGGTAGACTGGTTGCCAGCGAAGGCTACAGAACCCAATCTATCCTATTATTTGACTCATAGATAGAGGGGGAAGAGATGAATTATATTATTAAGTAGTAATTAGTGGGGGATCAGTTTATTATTTCATAACAATATAAAACTAATCCCCTATTGTATGCCCAGTAGAAGCCATAATCATGTTTTCAACTATTATATTATTTCAGACAGTTATGTGCCATACGTGATGCACGCTTGGGCGATCATGTCTCGAAAGAGACATGACAGACTGGGTAGAAGATTATCCCACAGTAGGCTGCCATTACTTTCTGCGGTAGACTGGTTGCCAGCCAAGGCTACAGAACCTAATCTATTCTGTTATTTGACTTATAGCTAGAGGGGGAAGATATAATACATCTCTTCCCCCTCTAGCTATAAGTTTATTACTTCATAACAATATAAAACTGACCATTCACTGTATGCCCTGCAGAAGCCATAATCATGTTTTCAAATATTATATTCTGTCAGTTAGTTAATTGTCATATGTGATACACGCTTGGGCGACTGGTTGCTAGCCAAGGCTATAGAACCCAATCTGTCCTGTTATTTAATCCATAACTGGAGAGAAGAGACGAATTAATATCTTTCCAAAGGGTAGGTGCGCGTAAGTGAATGCAAGGAATGCAACTAGTATTCGAACTCGGATCCTCGATTCTCCGTTCCGAGCCGATATCCACTGTACCACAACGCACGTCGTTCAATTATTCATTATTATTGTTAAAAGCAATGTCTATACAACTAACGAATGCCATAAAATGAAAAGCAAAACAGTGAACTGAAATAATTATGACAACGCCATTATGATGATGTGGTGTGTGACTGTGTGGAGACAACGCCTAGGAATAACAAATAACCTTTTACATAGACACATGTTTCCATAAAACAAGTATAAATGTTTAAAAATGCAACTTATATTTAACATATCTTTCGGATATAAATGAATAATACTACGAATGTTCAAAAAATATTTTCCCAAAGAGTTATTATATCCTTATATTTCATAAATATGGTACCGGTACCTGGCACACTGGAAAGATTTGTTATGTCAATGATTACTGGCCTTGGAATGAATAAAGTGTCACGTCTTCATGTTTAGTACAAATTGGAAAGCTTCTTTCTACGGTTTCTTGCACTTTGAAAAATGCGACTGCAGACAGTATGAGATGCACTGTTATCAAAAGACCGCAGTAAAAGAATTTCTAAGTATAATGTGGCATTAAAGTAATAACCTTCTTTTATAACTGAATTGAGATTTAAAGCGAACGAGTTACTTAGAACGGGAATAAAGCTCACTTCACCAAGTCTGGATAACAATCCATTACATGCCGCCATTTTTTACATTCAAATACTTTTCCGGCGTACTTTGTTTTAGTATGCATTGATAACGTTTCCTTTTTAAGTGGAAAGAAAAGACTAACTATTAATTGTAAGAAAACAGGGGGTATGGTTGTTAGCAAGAGGAAGAGAACAAGTAAATGAAAGCAAAAATAAAAGCTTAATCATCAACTGTAAGAGGACAAAATATATGGTGGTCAGTAAGAGGGAAGAAACCAAGTAAAGGAAAGCAAGAAGAAAAGACTACTCATCAATTGTAGGAAGACAGGTTGTATGGTTATCAGCAAGATGAAGAGTCGAAGTTCAGGAAATCAAGAAAAAAGTCTAAACATCAATTGCATGAAAACATAATGTATGGTTGACAGCGTGATGGGGAGGCCAGGTAAATGAAAGCAAGAAGAAAATACTAACCATCAATTGTAACAAGAGAGAATGAATGGTTGTCAAAAAGATGAAAAGGCAAATTAATTGATAGCAGAATAAAAAAAACAATCATCAATTGAAAGAAGACAGATTGTATGGTTGTCAGAAAGAGGAAGAGGCCAAGTAAATGAAAGCAAGAAAAAGACTAACGATCAATTGCAAGAAGAAAGATTGTATAGTTGTCGGTTAGATAAAGAGGCCAAGTAAGGGAAAGCAAGAAGTAAAGTCGAACCATCGATTGTAAGATGACAGAATGCATGGTTGTCAGCAAAATGAAAAGGTTAAGTAAATGAAAGCAGGAAGAAAAGACTAACTATCAACTGGAAGAAAACAGATTGGATAGTTGTTAGAAAGATGAAGAGGCCAAGTAAATGAAAGCAAGTTAAAAAGACTAATCATCAACTGTAAGAAAACAAATTGTATGTTTGTCAGCAAGATCAAAAGGTCAGGTAAATGAAAGAGAGAAGTAATATCCAATCATCAATTGTAAGAAGGCAGATTGTATGTTTGCTAGCAAAATGAAAAACCCAAGTAAATGAAAGCATGAGAAAAAAAGAAACCGTCAATTGTAAGAAAACAGATTCTATGGTTGTCAGCAAGATGAAAAGGCCAGGTAAGATTAAGAGGCCAGGTAAGATGAAAAGGCCAGGTAAGATGAAGAGGCCAGGTAAGATGAAGAGGTCAGGTAAGATGAAGAGGCCAAATAAAAGAAAGCAAAAAGAAAAAACTAACCACTAATTGAAAAAAAAAGATAGATTGTCTGTTTGTTAGCAAGATGAAGAGGCCATGTAAAGGAAAGCAAGAAGAAAAGACTAATCATCAATTGTAAGATAACAAAATGCATGGTTGTCAGGAAGATGAAGAGGCAAAGTATATCAAAGCAAGAACAAAAGACTGAGCGTTAATAGTAGAAAGACACTGTATGGTTGTTAGGAAGAGGAAGAGGTCAATTAAATGTAATCAAGAAGAAATTACTCTCAAATTTAAGAAGACAGAATGTACGACCGTCAGCTAGAAGAAGGACCCAAGTAAATAAAACGAAGGAGAAAAGACTATCAATTGTTAGAGGACAGAATGTATGTGGTCAGGAAGAGGCTAAGAAAAGGAAAGCAAGAAGAAAAGACTAACCATTAATTGTAAGAAGCCTGAATTTCTGATTGTCAGCAAGAGGAAGAACCCGGTAACAGAAAGCAAGAAAAGAAAGCTATCAATTTATTAAGACAGAATATATCGTTGTCAGCAAGAGAAACGACTTTTTTTAATCATATAATCCCGAGCAGGACGGTAACACCACTGGTGTGCAGGGGGCTACGTAAGAGTGAATAGATTGGAAAAGAGAAAACCGGAAACCACGTCCTAAACAGGGAACAAGAGATGAGCCTCTACAACTGTTCAATAGACGTGGGTGTAGTGTGAACCGGGCAATAGTTCAGTCTATCTACTCCAATTGAAAAAAATAAACAAAAAAGAAATGTGGAAAGATTGGAAAAGAGAAAGCCGGAAACTACATCCTACATTGGGAAAAAGGGATGAGCCTCTGTGAACCGGGCGATAGTTTAGTCTATCTACTCCAATTGAAAAAAAAAAGAAAAGAGTGAGAATATTGGAAAAGAGAAAGCCAGAAACCACATCCTGCACAGGGAACAAGGGATGAGCCTCTACTCCTGTTCAAGAGACGTGGGTGGAGTGTGAACCGGGCGATAGTTCAGTCTATCTACTCCAATTGAAAAAAAAACAAAGTGAGAAGATTGGAAAAGAGAAAGCCGGAAACCACATCCTAAACAGGGAACAAGGGATGAGCCTCTTAATCTCTTCAATAGACGAGGGTGGGGTGTGAACCGGGTGATAGATATATCTATCTACTCCAATTGAAAAAAAAATTGAGAAGATTGGCAAAGAGAAAGCCAGGAACCACATGAAGAAAAATAAAAATATGACCCACGTAGAAAATAGAAACATTTGCGTAATTTATGGGGGTGGTAAGAAATGTCATGTGCACATTGTGGTACAGTAAATATCGACTCGGAACGACAAATCGGGGAGCCGAGTTCGAATTCCATTTGGATTCCTTGCATTCACTTATGTGCACATATCCTTCCGAAAGGTATCAATCCGTTTCTTCCCCCTAGTTTTGGGTTAAATAACAAGGCAGATTGGGTTCTATATCCTTGGCTATCAACCAGTCTACTGCAGAAAGCAATGGCAACCTACTGCGTGATAATCATCTGCCCAGTCAGTCATGTCTCTTTTGGGACATGATCGCCCAAGCGTGTATCACCTGACTGAATGTGAACAATCGAATGTATGAAATCTGGTCGGCGAAGTTCGTGCTGTAGTTTTCTCGCTGAACAATTCTCCACAGTCGAGTAGATTAACGATTAAATGAATATCTTAATTCCGAAACTATATACGACGCAAGAGAAAGTCAACAATCAAAAGACCTAAATGCTTGATTATGTTAATTTATTTGCCGTGTGGCTTCCACATAATTTAAGCGATTCGCAATTCAAACGTATCAAGAATGTTTCGGCATAATAACAATGCTTGGTTGCATGTTTCTTTGGTGAGCAGACAAAATTTATTTAACTGAAAATGTTGCTGTGTATTGCTTCCTCGAATTGTCATTTATTTTATATTATACTTTTTCTGAACTGAATTATCTTAAAAAATGCATTTCCATGGTGGAATACAGTGAAATGGACCAAGAGCAAAAGTTTAAAGAGGAAGTTATGGGATTGTTTTTAATAATCTAAACTTATTTATAAATGGAACTTTGTCTCTGTGTGTGTGTCTGTCTGTGTGTGTGTCCGTTACCTATAGACTCCGAAACGGCTGAACCGATTTTCTTGAAAATTTACACAGTTGTACCATAAGCGTCTGCGAGTGTTCTTAGCTAGGTTGTGTGTCGAGGTACTGCCGATAAATATCGATAATCGAAAAAAGCGGGTTATAGAAGGAGTGGTCCTATTTTAATCAAATTTGATACACTCATAGACAAAGACATAAGAAACGATATTCAGAAGTTTCAAGGTTGCAGTTCTTACAATAGTGCAGAAAATCGATAATATATATATATATAAAAGACAAGATGTATGTGCGTGTGTGTCTGTTTATCTGCCTGTATGTCTGTATTTTTTTCAGCCCTTTTATTTTAGTTTTTGCTTCGAGTTTGGCTCTAAGTAGGCATAATTGTAGTTCTTAGTCTCAGCCATGATACCATTTACTCAGAGGACTTATTAAGCCTTCAAAATTCAGTTTACGACGAAAAAAACTTATTTGATATCGATACCGGGAAATCAAAATTTGACTTACATCCATTCATTTTTCTTTCAGTCTAAGGTTTCGCTTTAACTGGAAACAACTATTACTTTTTAGTCTTTCGTGCTAATGTCCAAAGAGTCTGAGCTCCAGGACCATGGATTAGTTTTAAAGCTTTCATTACACTCGAGCACCCTCCGGGCTATATTGCTAGTAACAATAATAAATCGAATTAATTTTTTGAGATTATTCAGTATGAGTACACAAGGGTCAATAGTTTACAAACAGCCCCGTTCAATTAAGCAATAATCATCCAATGTTTTAAAGCATCTGTTTTAAAGCTTCATAATGGAATATATTTTAATGATCTTTCGAGGAATATAACACTTATCTGCACAAATCACCAATGTGATAATCTTAATTCACGTTTCATTAAAGGCTGGATCTACAAAAAAAAAAAAGACATGAAACTTCCAGTGTTGTTTTAAAGGTTTTCGATGCTCGGTAACAAATAAAATTTCGGCATCCCAGTTACTCCTGAAATGTTTTACTATATACTTTGTGACGTATTACCATCTTAATAACAATAACAAAAGTCAACTACCCAGACCAAAAATCTCAGTTTTAAAACTGGAACTAACTGAATTAAACTTTTATACTAAATATAATTACATCGTTTTCAAATCGTTTTGAAAGTCATGTCAAACAGTAATGTTATTTTTCAATGTAACAGCAAGATTAAATTATTGCCATATTTATAGTCTAATGTTCTGGAATTTCCTTGAAAAGCCATTCATTTGGAGTAAAATTTATGGTTTATGAAATACGAGTGGGTCCGTGCTGTCAAAAATGACGGTAAAATATTTATATCGATATGTCGTCTAAAATGACGGCAACATATATAATTTTATATTTACTACTGGACACGTTGCATTAAGACATGAGAAAACATACCTTCCCCCAACAAGTGTGACGGGGGGGAACATATATATATATATATATATATATATATATATATATATATATATATATCTCAACTCCGACTTTTGATTCGAGGATTATTATATCCAGCCGAAAGAATCTCTATGAAAAGATGCCGACCAACAAAAAGAGAACCTCATGGAACTAAACTGGTAAATAGAATATTTTTAATATTTTCATTGTCCAAACTAAAAAAATTAATCTATATATACACATATTTGAGGATTTTCAGTAATAGCTCATACAATACTTGACCCTCACCTTTCTTCTTCTCTCGTAACACTTCGCCAGTAAACTCTATGTTTTTTTGTTTTAAATGCCACAATTGTATATTTGTATATATTTTATTTTGTTTTTAGTAAATTAAATATTTGTTTGTGATTTAGCTCTGTGTTTTGGTAATTCATTTTCTTTCCTTTTGTTACAATTTCCAACACGTAACAAAATTCTCTTTTTAACAACTGACAACTTTTTTTTAAAAAGTTAACTTTTATAGGGACTAGCATATTTCTCGAATCATCTAGATTTTTTTCGAATGTACTGGAATGAGCTAGAATCTTCAAAACGTTCTATTTTTAATTTCTCTATTTTGCAACTACTTCATGAATGAAAACCTTTTTGTATTAAGAAGTAGAACTGAGTAGAATCCCTAACAATAAATTTTAACCTTTTTGTTAACTTTCTTAATATTTTTAATATTTATACATACATATATATATATATATATATATATATATATATATATAGGCAGCTCTATCAGTAATATAAGAACAACCCAAGCTGTCCGGGATTCAGCGATCGGCCAACACTTGTTGGACAATTCACCGTGTGCCTCCGCGTACGAGGACAGTTGGTTTTCTGTCTTGCACAGTGCTCGCTCATCATATCATCTACGGGTCTTGGAGGCTATTTGCTTGAAAATCCATCAACCGAGCCTGTGCAGACAGAAAGAGTATTTCTTTCGCTCCTTGCAGTTACTGGAGAGTCTGTGAGTGTAACATTTTTCTTTTTTAAATCACTCTTGTGGAATTAAATTTACAACCTCCCTCACATTTTTATGTTTTTCATTAAAGTTTATTTTTAAACGAATTCCACTTTCTCTCAGTACTGTGAGTAATTCCCCTTTTGATATTGTCTTCGTTCTAGCCCTATTCATAATTTCGCCAACGAAGCCCTTGAAAAGTGTTGGCCGAAAGGTTCCTCGGGTTTGGGATAAGTATGACGTCTTTTCTTTTTAGAGCAATTTGTGGTTTCTGTGGGTACCGATCGTTATTCACACACACACACACACACACACACACACACACACACACACACACACACACACACACACATACATACATACTGGTGCCGCCTAGGTAGGAATTTACACGAGATACTAGATTAGCAACTAGGTCCCACCCTTTTACAGTTAAACAAATAAGATGTAACCGTAAATTCTACTCCAACAGCTTCTTTTCTCGCGCTTCCCGCCTGTGGAACTCCCTTCCACAAGTCTGCTTTCCCGACAGTTACAATCTCCAGGTGTTTAAATGTAGGGTCAATAGACACCTCCTATCACACTAACTCCCAACTATTCTCAGAACACTCTCATCTACCCAACCCTCATTCTCAGTATCCTTACCCGCCTATCACCCACCCTCTGACATTTCCTATATTTAATCAGCCTTTCTCCACTCTACGTAGCCCCCTGCGCAGTAGTGGCAGTGACATGCCTTGCTCGGGGTGAAACGCTTATACAATATATATATATATATATATATATATATATATATATATATATATACAACGATTTTATTATAATAGAGAGTAAATGGCTTATAAATATATGGTTTATGAAACAGACAAAATAAAATCTAGATTTTATTGACTTTCGGTTATATCACGTTGAGTTCTCGTACAGTTATTGTATGTAAGCATCGTCGAACCTGGTCAGTACCATGGGAGACTGTTTAGAAAATCAAATAATTGACGAATTTTAATGAAACTTTCAGTCCTCATTCACAAATGAATAGATTTATTTTTGAAATAATTATTTTTTTAAAATATTGATGAAAAAAAATGTTTTTAACTCTCTTACCCCCCCCCCCCACTCTACGTAAATTCATGAAATTTAAACGCAGAACTCATCGGGAATATAAATCATCTATTTGTTTATTATTTAAAATTATTCGGCACTATCCGAAAATCTGCTCCGAAGAGTAAAATAAAAAATGCAATAAAACTCTGATATAATTTAATTTGATAAGCCTTTAATTGCTGGAATAAATAATAATAATTAAGAACAATTTGGTCTGAACAAAAAATGTTTTTTCGATTACTAATAAAATTTTAAAAGAATTGTTTTCATTTTTTTTATTATTATAATAATTCATAAAGTTTTTAAAATATTTTTTAAAATCTTTTAAACAACTGTTGTCCTTTCTTTTTAGTTACGAATTGATGATTATATTGCCTATCAAAAAATAAAAAATTTAATCAAATTTTTCACCCCTTATATTTTAAAAATAATTAAAAACAATTTTTGTTTGTAAATAAATATGTTCATTTAAGTACGATGTTCCATACGGGCCATAACAAGTTTTCATATGGGTCGTATTTATTTTATAAGTTTACAAATGCTTTGAATTATTCTCTTTATATGGAAAACGACAGAAACCGCACTTTGATTCTGATTCAAGTCTCTTCAAGACGTTTGTAAAATTCAACAGCCTGTTCTGCAAGTCATTCCTTAAACATTTAAAGCAACTTTTACATTTTAATTCCTAATTTTCTAATTTTGTTTAAAAAAAAAATTAATAATTGTGAAATTCACAATTTGTGGAGGTACCTAAAAATAATATGAAAAATAGATATTAAAAATAAAAGTTAATAAATGCCATAACATTTCATAAATTATTGAGTTACCTATGCAGTTATTTTCATTCTGTTATTAAATTGTAAATTTATTTAACAGAAAGTTTTATATTATTTTAATTTTAATTTTTCATAAAACATCTTCAAACGTAAGCCTACAAAGCTAAACTAACTAAAATTCCATCAAATATTGGATAATTGCAGAAAACTGTGTTAAATTTTTAATTTTAACATAGTTAAAAAAAACGATTTGTATGAATAAGATTTATACCAATTTCGTCTTCCATACTTTTCACTAGATACTAAATCATCACGTGTCGGCTACTCCTAAGGTGCTGATAAGGTGTTGACAGCTGTGATAACAAGGCTACAGTAATTGAGGAATGCTTTTTGAAACATTTTTCAAGCAGTAAGCAATTAATCCTTGTTTCAAGTCAACTTAAAGTAAGTTTGAATTCGGTAATTTGAAGAAAATAATGTGTCAGCGTGGTGTATTTTATTTTTGTAAGATTTTTTTAAAACCGAGAATTGGCTTCTATTTACAATCGATGAAAAATGGCGGAAAATTTTCAATTACAATATTTTTTTTTAATTTAGAAATCTTTTTATTCTGATCGATATAATTTCGATTTAAAACACACACGGATATTTTTCTTACTGGAATTAGTAAATTTAATCTCTTGGCTTTCAATTAAAACTAATTTTAAAGCTTGAAGATAACTTATTTTTTTTATTAAAATTTCAATTTAAATTTAGGTATAGAAAAATGAGTGGAGGTACCTAGATACAATATCCTAATACTTTTCTCTAACAGTGGCATATTATTACGTGTGACGTTGAAGGTATCCGTCCAGCTAATGTCTACTCCCACGCCATAGACTACCAAGGTTGTATGTAGTCCAACTTTATAATACTGTGAATGATAAATGGGAGGACGATATTATATGTCATTATATGTGATAAGTGCATCCTGGCTGTATAGACTAGATAATGAGAATAGAATTATTTCTTCTCCGTCAGAGGTGAAGCAGCTGGTTATATAGACGACGCAGCTTTTTCAAGAAGGCAATTCACGTAGAAACAATTCGGAATCCAGATGCCACAAATCTGAAAAGTGACATCTTTAAAATGAGAAAGGAGAAATTAAGCAAGGTGCATTTTTCATTTTAAAAAAATTGTCCAATTCTTAAATAATTTCTTAGAAAATTACATGAGGATATGATATTCACGGCTCAACCAAGGACTTTCAAAGACAAAATAGGATTTCGGATCATTTGGCTAGGTATTAGTAAAGGGCTCGAACAAAAAACTTTTCAACAGACTTTCCTACATGTAAATTAGGAAAACATTATATTAATTATATTATATTAATAAAAAAAAATTGGGAAATTATTACATTAATAAAAACAATCTTAATAAACTTGTTGATATCTCCTGACGAGTGAACAGAAAGGTTTCAAGAAACGAAACTCCAGAACCGAGGTTTCTGACTATAAGATCAAACATCTAAGTGACAACTTTTATTTGTATTAATCCGAATTATTATTATATAATACATATTATACGTTCTTTCAGTAACACTTACCTTAATGTTTAATCAATATTCTTTAAGTGCGTCGACTTCGCTCACTTTCTCACCAAGGTGACGTGACTTTCCCTCGTCTTTTCTACAATTATTTTAATGGCAACTGTTCTGATAATCCTTGTTTTCTGGTAGACACGATTGTCTGAAAGCATTCGGTATTTCTCATACAAGATTACGGTCCTGGGTATGACGGTAAACTGCATCCAGTAGAAAGGCTTCTGATTGGGAGGTTGTGATGAGCATGGAACCACCTTTTAATTGCTGTTTTTCCCAGGTCCACCCTGGCCCAGATTAGTAGCACCTGTTAGGGTCCCAGCTATGGGCAAATAGTTTATCCCCTAACTGGGGTCAAAGCAATATAAAAATATAACAATTAACTTTTATAGAAAAATATACATTTTTGAAGGAAAAATATTAACAAGAATACATTTTTGAAGGAAAAACATTATTGCCATAATACATTTTTTAAGGAAAAAATTATTACTAGCAATACATTTTTTTAATACAAAACTAGAAGACATGTTTAGTTTTCTAAAATAAACAAATTTTTCCACAAAATCTGACTAAATCAACCTTCTCATTATAACCAAATATTAAAAATATATCTTAAAATCCTACCTTCTTTTGGCATTAAATAACCCACAGAGGTGTTGATATGCCGTTAAACAATACTCAAACTCAAACTCGAGAAAATGTTCTGACAGGATAAGATGTTGAATACACAGAACATCTGTTGGCTTGCTATGTCCCCAAATGATGTACCGAGAGTGATAGTAACAAATATCCAGTCAACATCATAATGATTAGTGTGATCACTAGTAATGGTGACGTTATGCCTTCATCTATCTTCCCACAAGGGCTCAGACTCAACACTAAGGTCTACAAATAACTTGAGAAGGAAGTGCTTCCCTGTGTCAAGAGTCTGGCTGCTGGAAGACCTATGTCGGCTAACAGGACACTTCACTACGCCACACAAGCAGACATGGTTGTCAGACAATTTCTTCGGCCACATCATTCCTTACATCTGGCCACCTATCTCCCCAGACTAGAACCTTATTGATTATTATGTGGATCGCAAATGAGCGGGAGACCAACAAAACTCCTTGTAGAACCAAATATGAACTTAAAGCAAGAATTATGGCAGCATTCACCAACTTAAGCTGTCAAGAAAAGATGCAGGAGATTCGGAAGCCATTTGAAACCAATGGCGATTTTATTAAATGAATTTATTCTTTTGTATTTCAAGGTATTTTGTGTAATTTCGATGAATATATTTGGTAAAATAATATACTTGTTGACAACACAAATATCATCACGTCATCCACATGAAAAAAAAACTTTTAAAACAATGATAGGGTTATTAATAAAAAAGAAAAACCCAAATTAAAAAAAAAATCTTAACAATATTACCTGCTCTGTCATTTTTAATGAAACCTGCATATATATATATATATATATATATATATATATATATATAGAAAAGAATATTAAAACGTTTTGAATTTAAAAATGTGTTTGTTTTTTTGTTGTTTTTTTTTTTTGTTGTTTTTTTCACAGTATTTGTTTATTTCTACTATTATATTTTATATTTCAGACCGCCCTCGGTCTATCATCAGAAACAAATGATTTTAACATTTGAATTAGTAACGTATTTCGCGAGATTTCGCGAGAGCGTCAGTGAAGAGTCTGTTTACATCACGTGACGTGTTTGTTTACATCACGTGACACGTTTGTGGAGAGAGTTTTTGTTTTTACATCAAGTGACGTTGAAAGCGACAGATTTTTTTAAAATTATGTTTGTAAACGTAAACCTATCTTTAATAATGCATGTAAATTTGTTTTAGATAAAAAAAAAATTTTTAAATGTATCTAAAAAAGTTTAAAAAATATTTTTAAATGTATCTAAAAAAGTTTAGTTATTGAAGTATTTGTAAAGATTCAAAGCACCTAAGTCCCTATTTAACCCTAGCTTATGTGTATTTAATTTTAAAATCCAATATTCTCCTTTCTTTCTGCGTGTGTATGTAGAACTAAAATTGGAGTCTATTAGTAAACATTTACAATTTTCTAAGGTGTGACCCGGTTGATTGAAATGTGCTCCTACTGGGGAATATTGATTATTTTGGTGTATATTAAGTTTGTGCTTATTGAAGCGAAATCTAAAGCTATTACCGGATTCGACAATATATCCACTATTGGGACATATTGAACAGAAGAGGAAGTATATAATGTTTTCGTTGTCACAAGTGAGGCGTGGTGGGTGCAATTTGATTTTGGTGTTGGGTACAGAGAATATTGTGTCGTTTACCAAAAGTTTACAAATTAGGCACCTGGGTTTCTGACATTTTAAATTCCCTGATAAGTTTGTGTTTTTTAGATATTTGTTAGAAGTGAGGATTATCAACTATCCCTTAAATCCACTATCACTTAAATCCAAGCTGATTTGGAGTGGCATTTTGTTGACGGTTAGGCATCAGGATATTGGGTATCCTGGACTAAACATTTTCAACCCCTCCCGAAAGTAGGATAGTTTAGGTTTTTTCTTTTTATGTTTTAATGATGATTAAACTTAGCTAGGGTTTGGATGGTCATTGGCCTGACATTTTTTTTTTGTCCTTTCTTTTCTTGGTTTAATTCCCCAACTCTTTCCCTTTAGGTGACTAGAGATGTTAGTTCCCTGGTAGATGCGGGGCATTTTTCGTTTCGGGTGTGTTTAATTTTCGTATTTGTTATTGTGTTTGTGTGTGTGTGCGTGTTTGTGTGTATGACTGTTTGAGATCTGCTAGCCCCGCTAGAATTCCGCCCAGCTAACTAATGTTTCTTCCACGATTAGAGATTGTAGGTGGTTTAATACTAACATAAATTTTGTTTAGTTTTTGTATATATTTTCATTCATTGTATAAAAATCATTGGGGTCATCAATTTTAATTGTTATCCCCCCTTCACAGACAAATTGTACATATAGGTTTAGCTAGATTTTCACAGAGTGTATTGAGTGAGGCATTATGGTGTTTGTAGTAAGAATAGTACGTAAGAATGTGATGTTTTGGTGCAAGGGATATTGTATTGTCTGCTTGGGTCAGTGAGTGAGGCTAGGTAAGTTAATGTAAGACATATGAAGACCAGTCTTTCCCCATCTCCCTTTTTGGCCTTGTGCCGCATTTTTTGTATTTTTTTACAAAAATAAATAATTTCAGTTCAGCTCAGCACAGTCTGTCTGTCAGTCACTAGTAAGCCAAGCTTATATTTACTCTTTTATCTTTCATCTAATTTTGACTTAATATATGATTTAACCATACCACCGTGTTTCGAGTTATCATTTCGTGGTCCTATCACCTGTCCACCTCAATAACATATATATATTGATTGTTTAATTACTTAGTTTTTGGTCATAATAAAATTAGACCAGTACACAGTTGTATTAAAAAGGGGTTCAATTCAATTATGTTGTTGAACTTTTGAATATTCTTCATTTATAAACGAGTTGTTGCGTGACCTAGGTTTCTACCATGAGTGGTGTCTTCAGGCGATTTGCAATAACTGATTTTACCATTGTTTACCGTTTTTTTAAGAACGCTCACGTAAGAGGAAATTTTTGAATGGACAATTTAAAAAATTAGAAGAAAATATAATGTTCTCATCCATGGTTGTATGAACCTAATAGGTATTTTATGGTATAGTTACACTTAGTCATAATTTACAACTATACCATAAAATACCTATTAGGTTCATACAACCATAGATGAAAACGTCATGATTTCTTCTCATTTTAAAAATTGCGCGTTTAAAAATTCCCCGTCAAGTGAGCGTTAAAAAAAATCCCCGTTACGTGAGCGTTCTTAAAAAGAAAACGGTAAAATCAGTTATTGCAAATCGCCTGAAGACACCACATGGTAAAAACCTAGGTCGCGTAATAACTCGTTTACAAATGAAGAATAAATATATATATATATATATATATATATATATATATATATATATATATATATATATATATATATTTGGAACAAATGCAGAACCTCATCGAAGAATGAAAACAAAAGGAACTTTACGGAAAGTTCCGGAAATTTATGAAAAATAAAAAAAAGGTACGATGTTTGACAAGCACAAGTGATTGTTTATTTTTTGTTTTTTTTGTTTTCTGTTTTTTGTTTTTTGTTTTTTTGTTTTTTGTTTGTTTTCGTTTTTTTCGTTTTTGTTTTTTTGTTTTTTTTACCTTTTCCTGTTAATTTATTTATAAGATTTTAACAAGTTTTTTTCCAAATCTAAATTCACATGGGACGAAACACGTATAAAATATTAATCGTATTTGCGCGCATTACCAGCTCCGGAATGTATTGATGTTTGTATAAGATATTGATTCAATGCTGTAGTCAATGGCAACCCATGTACCTTTCTTCCTCATCAATTAAAACAATGTTCTTGCCAAGAAGTAACATGTGGGGTGATTTTTTGTCAAGAGCTTGCTATTTAAAAGCTCACACAAGGCTAACAATAGATTGATTGATTTTTTACGGGTTATCATTTTTTATAGCTTATCAAACATTTTTTGCAGGATATTTAACCCCAGAATTATTTTTAGATTGTAAGAATTTTTTTAAAATAATACTGATAAAAGTCCTACTCTTTAACTCATAGTTGGGGGAAAATAGGTAAACCCATATCTTTCCCAAGGTTATTTGCGCATGTGAATATAACAAACCCGACTGACATTCGAACTCGGCTCTTCAGTTTACAAATCCGAGACGGTATCTGTTATGTCAGCTTGAACCTTCAAGTTTACAACACCTCGAACGCCAAGTGGTTACCCATCTAAGTCTTAATCATACTCGACTTTGCTTAACTTTGGTTATTGTACGAAAACTGGCTCTATGCGTATTTAGTAGAAAGTGTGCGCATGTAAAGTTAATGTAAAATGGATTTAGTGTGCCGAGTTCAAATTCTGACTACACTGATGTCCAGCTATTAACTCTTAGTTAAGGTGAATCATGCCATGTCCTTGCTTTACATTTAGACTCGACACATGAGTCTTTTTTTCCACGCCCATAACTGCTACACAAACGCACCAAGAAAACCATTTAATCTGTATAATATTTGTTTAGTAAAGTTTAAGTTGTTTTAAATAAAAAAATATGCCATTATCCTTTTCACGAACATCTGGCAATTTTATATCATAAATTATAGTTTCTTACTTTTTGTTGCATTTTTACTTTCACTTTCAGTTTCATAGCATCTCTGGTATAGGATGAGAATCAGTGTTTTTTTAGTCTAGTAATGCTTATACATAGGCTAAAAAAGTTCTGATTAGTAATCGCAGATGTGCGTTGTGGTGCAGTGGATATCGGCTCGTAATGAAAAATCAAGAGCCGAGTTCGAATTCCAGTTGAATTTGTTGTATTCACATACGCGCAAATACCCTTGGGAAAGATATTAATCCGTCGCTTCTCCCTCCAACTATGGGTTAAATAGCAGGATTGGGTTCTATAGCCTTTGTTAGCAACCAGTCTACTGCAGAAAATATTGGCAACCTACTGCTGAAAAATTTCTGTCCAGTCAGTCGTGTCTTTTTCAGGACATGATCGCCCATCTTTGTATCATGTACGACACTTAACTGAACACTTATCTCAGAATCATGCTTGTTTTGAAAAGCATAAAAGCATTTTCCATCGGTACACATAACAGGTAAGATGATAATTGGTAAGTACCTAATTTATTAACAAATGAGGTTCACTTAAATTTTTCTTTAAAATTATGTAATCAAAATTGTGTTATTATGCTCATATAATTTGATTATAAAAGCAAATAGATAATTAAACTATACTGGACTATTTTCTATTCAAGTTTTCTAAAATATATATTATGACTTTATTTTTAGGCATGTCAGATTAAATAAATTGCAAAAATTATGTATGCTTATTTTTAATAAAATCCGTTCATACTCACGTATAATCTTTCGTGCATTATAATTGAAAGATGTAAGAAATACACTGTAACTTTTACAACTGATTTTATCCATTTCTCGATGTTCCCAAGTACTTTCAATCTCCTTCCAAGATCATCTTCAGAGGTGTATGTCTTTATTTTTACTTTATTTATGCATTCAAACGCTTGCATTTTTTAAAGAATTCCGTGTTGTCATGACAAACATCCTATTGACTATATGTACTGTGGTTATAGGGATCGTATTGTTTTTGTATCATAAAATAAAAGACAGAAATGTTTAAAAGATCGACTTTAAAAGATTATCTCCAAAAATGCTTTCTTCTTTGTAATTTCTCATCTCTGTCAATGAAATTCATCTGATATGTGTGCAGTTTTCTAGAGTTCTTTTTTTTTTATCATGCCACCCCAAGCAAGGCATTCCACTGCCACTATAACGCAGGGGTTACACAGGGCGATAGACGAGTTAGGATGTACATAGGGGGAGAGTTGGAGAGAATAGGTGTGGGTTAGTGTGTTAGGAGGTGTCTATTGACCTTACATTTAAACTCCTGGAGATTGTAGCCGTCGGGGAAGCAAGCATGCGGAAGGGAATTCCACAGGCGGGAAGTGCGAGAAAAGAAGCTGTTGGAGTAGACATTGCGGTTACATTTCATCGGTTTCACTGTAAAAGGGTGGGACCTAGTTGCCAATCTAGTCTCCCGTGCAAACTCACACCTAGGGGGCACCAGTGATTTAAGAGCAGAAGCCATGAAAGTATTTATAGAAGAGGCACAGGGAAGCCACGTCACGCCGGTGAGAGAGTGACTGCAGGCGGTCAGCTAAGTCGGTATCAGTCACATTACAGATTCTTCGCTGTATTTTGTCAAGAAGCCCGAGGATAATAGCAGGGGCACCCGACCAGATGTGGTAACAGTATTCAAAACACGGGCGGATGGTAGATTTGTATAAGTGCAGGATAGACTCAGGCGGAAAGAATTTCCGGGCCCTGCACAGAGAGCCGACTTTCATAGCAGCGGATTTAGCAACGGATTCGACGTAGTCATTCCACTTGAGGTCCGCTGAGAGTGTCAGGTCAAGCAGGCGTAGTGTTTTACTCTCTGGGAGGCATGCCTGTTCCATGCTAATGGGAGGGAGGTGCGGTTGTCTGTGGTGGTTAATTGACAGCAGCTTCTGTCGATATCGTGACCGACTTTTTAAAAAAATGTATCATTTCATTTTTAATATTCCCGTATAGCAATAAATGTGCCCCGAATAGTAAACAATGACTATTAAAGATGGGGTGCGGAAAAAATTATGTTGTGACCAAAAAGAGACTTCAAAACAAATTCTGTCCTTTGATTATTCGGACAATATTGAAAAGTAGCTCACGTCAAGAATCTTTCAGCATTCATTCGTATTGTACGTACGCGCGCTTGCATGTAGAAGTGCGCGCATGCATTTACATGTGTATCTGTGTGTGTATATATATGTGCACGAGAGTGTGTGTATTTGCATTTGTCTGCGTGAAATTATGCGTACGTATGATAAATATCTGTGTACCACAGTGCATTAATATGTGCGTACGTATATAGTTGCATATGCGTGTGTATGCTTGTGCTTGTTAAATAGTGGCAGTGAGTGGGAAGATGCGTGTATGTGTGCTGATGAATCTATACCTACTACAATGTGCGTGTGTAAAGCTTTCAGATGCATAACTGTCAGTCAGTTAAGTGCCAAGAGACACTGAGAATACCACGTCAGTAGTCATAGTAGCTCTGAGCTCCACTCAGTCAGAATAGTATTACACGGATATACTAGTTCCATCACAGCTTCACTTCAAAGACTTATATATATATATATATATATATATATATATATATATATATATATATATATATGCCTTAATAATCGTATTCCTGGATTACTAACCTGCGTTCCAGTGCGTATCTTTACGTTTAATATAACCTATTTTCCTATCTCAAATATCTGTTTTGTTGTTCATTATTTTGTGTGGTTCCTCACCCGGAATTCACAACACATTTGTAGTATAATTTCTTCACAGATGCTTTCTGCTATCCATAAAATTTCTTTGAAATAAATGAATGATCCTCTATTGGTTTTATGTGCAAACATAAACTTGTCCAAAAATTTCATCTTTTCATTACAAATTATCTTTACATAGATAAAGTGGCTAGTATTAATTCATTGTATTTTGAGAATCTCACACTAAATAAGATATTATAATATCAAGATATAAGGCTGCAATAACGTTTAAAAATTCTGTCGCTGAAGTGTCAATACTTCTGAGGTTGAATTATTTTTCTAGTTTAGAAAACCAACCACGTAAATGCTATCTATAAATTCTGGGGTAAAACCATCAGAGATGACGTGAAATTACTTTACATCACCATGACTACCTTCTTGTGGTTCGCACAGAACCACCTGTCGTTCATTCTGTTAATTTGGCCACATTTAAGAAGCTAGCTATCACCGAATCACTGTGGTTGTCAAGCAGTGCCATGAGCATGTTATGTTGTTCCATTTTCAGCCTCAGATTGGAAAACTGTCTTGTTAATGCTCTTGATGAGAGTGAAAAAGAATTGACAATGTTCAAATTTAGCGCATTACACATTACATGAGTTGAACTTCCACTAAAGGCATATTTTCAAATATCTGTACTTTATATCAGTGTATGTGCGCGCGTTTTTATGATTTTATTACAGAAATTAATTGTAATTATAATAATTAACAGGTACATGAGTCATGATTTGAGTCAAGTATTTCTGAGAAAGCGAGATTTTATATTAATATGTGTGTTAGTGTCCATTTTAAGAAATAAATAAATTTTAACTTTAATCCATTATTTTTTATTTTTATGGGTATCCATACAAATAACATCTATTTATATATGCTAGCAGTAAGCCCGGCGTTGCTCAGGTGTAATGAAACCTTTAAAACTAATCCATGGTCCTGGAGCTCAGACTCTTTGGACGTTGGCACGAAAAAGTAAAAAACACTAGTTGTTTCCAGTTAAAGCGAAACCGTAGACTAAAAGAAAAATGAATGGATGTAAGTCAAATTTTGATTTTTCTGGTATCGATATCAAATAAGTTTTTTTTTTCGTCGTAAACTGAATTTTGAAGGCTAAATAAGTCCTCATCATGGCTGAGACTAAGAACTACAATTATACCTACTTAGAGCCAAACCCGAAGCAAAAACTAAAATAAAAGGGCTGAAAAAATACAGACATACAGGCAGATAAACAGACACACACAACTTACCTTTTATATATATATATATATATATATATATATATATATATTATCGATTTTCTGCACTATTGTAAGAACTTCAACCTTGAAACTTCTGAATATCGTTTCTTATGTCTTTGTCTATGAGTGTATCAAATTTGATTAAAATCGGACCACTCCTTCTATAACCCGTTTTTTCGATTATCGATTTTCGATATTTATTGGGGTACCTCGACACAAAACCTAGCTAAGAACACTTGCAGACGCTTATATTACAGCTTTGTAAATTTTCAAGAAAATCGGTTCAGACGTTTCGGAGTCTATAGGTAACGAACACACACACACAGACACACACATACATACAAAGTTCCATTTATAAATAAGTTTATAGCATTAGATTAGCTTTTTATTTAAAATTTATTTCTATGTTTCGGGATTTTACCTTGTCATTTTTGTGAAAATGATTTACATGATGACGAGGTAAAATCTCGAAAGAGAAATTTCCGTGTCGCAATGTAAATTAAATTAATCTTAAATAAAAAAATACTTTCATTATATTATGCTCTACGACTTATGTTGTATTGAGCACATTTTAAAAAAAGTAAATGCCGGAGAACATCTTGTTCGATTATTTGTGCTATATAATCTTACGGCCCATAATGGTATAAATACAGAAGATATTGCATTATACAAATGATGATGGCCTTATTGGTGGTGAGGAATTCCACAAATTTTAAAACTGATAGAATAAGAAAGTTAAGAACAAACTCGGAGGGGGAAAAAGGGAAGCAAAAGAAAACAAAGTACTTGAAGATACGTCAAAATACTCGTAAGAAAGAAAAGACCCCGAGACGAGAACCCTAACACTAAAGTGCTCAATACAATAGTAGAGCAACAAAGAAAGAATAAAGGTGTGTTGGCTCTTACATTTATTCTTTCTTTATATATATATATATATATATATATATATATATATGTGTGTGTGTGTGTGTGTGTGTGTGTGTGTGTGTGTGTGTGAGAGAGAGAGAGAGAGAGAGAGAGAGAGATTAAAGAAAGATTAATTGAAAATTTAACTTCGTTACGTTCTCTGAAGGACTTTATGAAGGCAAATGTACCTGGATTAATTCCCTTAGATGACGAAATGCGTCGGCTAAGATAAGTTTTCCATTTGGATTTATACATATTGTTCTTTTACATATACACGCGATCTAAATTTTTTCACACACATAAGGTGCGATGGGTAAACTGTCACTATTTTAAGTTTTTAATTTCGCGGATGCACGTTGTTTGTTTGTTGTTATTTTTTTTGTTTTATTTTTTTTTATTTTGTCGACTATAGAATATAGTGGGGTCAGGTGGGTACTGTCTGTGAAAACAACAAAGACAATATGACGCGATTAACTTCGCCATAAATTTGGAAACGGCATTCACAAAGAAGCCCCAATACGAACATTTCAGTGTATTTCGGTGTCAATCTGAGCACAGTACAGAGAATTCGGAAAGAGTTGGATGAATCTAATGGTGATTACGAAGGTGTTCGGAGTGATCCCTAGTGATAAAGTTATGCCTCCATTCATCTTCTTACATGGTATCAGATTCAACACAGTCGTACAGCCTTGAGTGCTCCCATGTGTCAAGAGAGCGGCTACTGAAAAATCCTTTGTTTGACAACAGGACTCTGCACAATGCCGCACAAGCATAAAATCCCACTCATGGCTCTCAGAAAATGTCTGCATCACCTCTTACATCTAGCCACCTAGCTCCCCAGAATGCAACCTCCTTGTTTATTATGTGTGAGGTGCAGTTGAGTGAGAGACCAACAAAACTCCTTGTAATACCAACAATGAACTGAAGGCAAGGATTATGGTTTAATTGTCCAACTTAAACGAGATCATCCAGAAGAGTTGCAGGAGATTCTGAAATCATCTGAAGGACGTGGATGAAGCTATTTATTTAATGAATTTATTCTTTAATTTTCAAGATATCTTTGTGTAATTTTAGTAAATATATCTGTTAAAATGAGATGCCGGTGTTATTTTCAGTTTTGTGTAATTTGGACGACAATTCATCCATCGCACCCTATATATACATGTGTATGCGTGTGTGCGCGCGAGGGGACGCAATATATATACAGTTATGGTAATTCATACATGCACACATGAACTCTTCCAAACTATAAATAAACAACAGTTTCTGCTTTGTGCAAGAATGTTATTCCAGCTGAGGCTGGAATACGAATCACCTCTCAGTTGCGTCTCTCTCCTCGGGTAGAGTGCGGCTAGGCTGTCTGTCTGTCTGAGGACAGACATGCAGCTGAAAAAAATTACACTGCGGTGCCAAACCCCAGGGGGCTATTCCCCCAGGCTTTTCCTCTCACTCGGGAGGGGGCTGAGTTTATTGTCCGGCGCCTGAGGAAGTGACGAGAGAGGTTGGGAATTTTTCTGCATTAATGCCGTTAAACCCACCTAAAAAATCACCTTGCGTCTCACTGGTTGCACGGTGGGTGAAGCAGTAGATATCAAAAGATATTCCAGCAGATAGCTCTCACGGCCGGACCAGTACAGTCACATTGGTGATCTTCTCATGTATATGTTTGTACTATTGTTCTTTGTTAATACATTTGTTTAACTCTATTCCGTCTTTGTGTCTTTATTCTGCGTCCCCAACAAGACCACAGCATATATATATATATATATATATATATATATATATATGCTGTGGTCTTGTTGATGACTATATATATATATATATATATATATATATATATATAAACAGTGTGGACATAGAAATCGATACTGTGGTGTTACTCAAGCGATCATCAGGCTATTAATGTCCACATTATTAATATTTGCAAACGCTCTTTTATATATATTAACTACTATTCGGATATAAATGTAGTAATTATTTAACAATTCGAAATGTTGCCTCCCTTTGTCTGTTCTATAAATACTTTCATGGCTTCTGCTCAGACGAACTTAAGTCACTGATGCCTCCTCAACAGGTGTTTACTCGTGCAACCAGACTGGCAACTGGGTCCCACCCATTCACAGTCAAGTTAGCCAAATGCAGACGACAATTCTACTCCTGCAGCTTCTTCTCTCGCACTTCCCGCCTGTGGAACTCGCTCACGTATTCTTGCTTTCCTGACGGCTACAACCTCCAGAAATTTAAATGCAAAGTCAATACTCATCTATTAACCACTGGACTCTAGCTATCTCCCCACCCCCGTATAACCTTCCCTTTCTCTCCACCTATGTATCTGTCATCGCACCTGCTTTCTCAGCTTTTTATTGTTCCTTTCTAACTAGTTTGTACTCCTCACTCTTCTCTAATTAATCTTTTTACATTTATGTATGCCCCTGCACATCAGTGGCGTTTCCGCCTTGCTCGGGGTGAAATGATAAAAAAAAAAAATCAAATAATAATTAAGAAGTACTTTAACGATTCGAAAAAAGTGAAATTGAACAAAACAATGCATTTATTTACATTTATTTTAGCTCCATCTTAGATTGCTCTATTTTCTTGCTCTTTGCAGGATTGAACACTTTCTCTCATTTTTACATCTGAATAATAATAATATTATATATATATATATATATATATATATATATATATATAAAGTGGAAGTTAACAATCAGAAGCGACAATCTGTTTCATGCTAAACGCAATCGTTAAGCCATATTTTTCGTGTTTGAGCAAAACACGGAGAATATGGCCTAACGATTGCGTTAATTAACCACAAGCTTTCCGATAAATCTGCCAGTAAAGCCATATTTATCGAAGCTAAGAAAAACTATGAAACACCGTAAAAGACAGTGGATTACCGGCAACAGTCACATACACACCACACAAGGCCAACATGAAGAGAAAAATCATGAAACAAACGTAGGAAAAAATATTCATTAACTCATACACAAACACTTTCCACATCAAGCACACTCCACAAGGTATTCAACAAAAGTAAAAATCAGGTACAGCTGCACTGAGAGCTTGACACAAATAAAAAATAATAATAAAAAAGACACAACAGGAAAACAATTAACAAATCGCCTGAACAAATGAAATCCATGTGTAACTGCAAAATAAAGAACGAATGCCCCTTCAACGGCAATTGGTTTCAAAGCAATGTAATATACCAAGCCACTGTAAAATCAGCAGATAACAAAGAAAAAAAGATACATAAGAGTTACTAAAGGACCCTGGAAACAAAGAAATTACGCACAGAAAATATTTTTTACAAATAGTAAATACCCAAACATTTGCTTTGTAAACATATCTAGGAGATTAAAAAACTAATCACACCAAAAATATCGTGGAAAATAAGGAAAAGAACATCAGTTTACAACAATTAATTCAAAACCCGTATATACTGCCTGGAGAGAAAAATAACTATAATTATTTTCCCAGACCAAAACAAACTACTAAATCTACGATCAGAACTCATCTCAAAATGCAGACACACAAGTCAATTTTTACTACGCTACTTTAAATCAAAAGCTGAAAGCGAACAAAAGTTAATTAAATTAATAAATTAAATTAAATTAAATTAATAAATAGAAACAAGTTAAATAAATTAATCCAATGAATAAGTAAATAAACTAAGTAAATAATAAACAAATCAACAAACCAAGCCCACCAAAATAGCCATTGGAATAATAACATAGTATACCTACAATGTAAGAGAATAGACACAATACATGAATGGCATGTATATAGAACAAAAACACATGGCCTGATGAAAGAGACTGTCACCTCTTGGTGTTGACATCAATGTTCCATTTTATATTTACAAACGCTCTATCCCTGATATTGAGCTCTTTAGTCCATAAATATAGCATACCTTAAAACTATATATATATATATATATATATATATATCGTTCATTCAGTAATGAATTAGAAAACTCTCACTACAGGCGTATGAGTACATGGTATATCACACGCTAAAAATTTGCCTCCTTCTACCGAGCGCCCATAGCTCAGAGGTAGAATCGCCCACTGACGCCAATTCGGTCGGATTTCAATCGTGGGTAAAAAGCAATCGGATGTCTAACCGTACTGATGTCTAATCGGTCTAGTTTCAATTCCAGCAGGAGGCAATCAGACGGATGAGCCGCGAAACAGGACTATATATATATATATATATATATATATATATATATATATATATATATATATATATATATATATATGAAATTCTGAATAGTGGATTTTGATTACCAACTTAACATTATTTTATTACAAATACTGTTATTATCGTCTGATGTGCAAAACTATTTGGTCACTTTCTTAAATTAATTAGTTTCGTTAATTTTACTAAAAAATTAAGACTTATTAACAGTATCCTTTCCTCAGTACATTTTATGAGCTCTGGGACTCATAAATAGGTTACTATATCTTTGTTATTGCAGTATGGTGGATGATAGAACATCTTAAATCACAAAAAAAAATTCTGGGTCATCAGGAAAAATTTCTTGCTATTTTGTTTTTGTTTTTTGCTTTTTTTTACAGGTGACATTACAGAAAATACAAAACGTGAAAGTCTGGAGTTAGTAATTAGCGTTGTTGTCTATGGCTCGAATAATTGCCTCAATGTGGCATCACTTGAATGGAACAAGACTTTCCGATTTGGATTTTTTTTTTTTCCGCGCTCTTTTTTTTCAATAATCCAAAAGCTCTAGGAGATTGCGTGATTTTCTACGAAGCATCCATTTCTTCGGTTTCCACCACAACGATTCAGTTATATACTGACCAGTCTTCCAAAACTTGAACATCTTCATCCACGGGAACTCTTTTGTTGTGCCTTATGTTTGGTAAGAAGCACAGTTATACTGAATGATTTCTCCAAATAATTACGTGTCTTAAACCAATGCTATCCTTAGACATTGTTGCATATTCTTACATATTCTAAGCACAGTTATACTGAATGATTTCTACAAATAATTACGTGTCTTAAACCAATGCTATCCTTAGACATTGTTGCATATTCTTACATATTCTAAGCACAGTTATACTGAATGATTTCTCCAAATAATTACGTGTCTTAAACCAATGCTATCCTTAGACATTGTTGCATATTCTTACATATTCTAAGCACAGTTATACTTGTTGTATATCAATAAACAACAAACACGTCTGTATATAAAAATATATCAAGTGATATTTTTATTAATGAACGATGGACCGTGTAGCCTAGTGAACAGAGAGTGAGAGCGCGCTTCTAAGGGTTGACGGGGGGGGTCGTCTGTTGCTCCTCTGGTCTGGTCTGGCTCTCTCGTCTGCCTCTGTCTCTCTGCTCTGTCCTTGAAATCCGTGCGTCGAGGTCTTTTATAATCTCCAAACCGGTACTTCCGGATTTTGCCTCGCCCACGCACGCCCACATAATTCTCAGAGACACCTGTTCTGTTTGCCTCTTGTAGCCATTTCCGCTACTGCCGGAAATAAGGTCAAGCAAACATCCGTTCCTTCAACGACCGGAAACGCCCCCGCTTGCTCAGCTTCCTCGGGTGGGGCGGGATTGTTATATTACATTCCTCGCCCACCCATTTTCCAAAATGTTCACCTAAGAACATTTTAAGCGCAACACCCTCACTCTCCTCCCCATGCCACACAAGCCCGACAATTATATAAAACATGTGCACGCCAAAACAACAAAAACATGTGCATGCCGAAACAAAAAAACAACAAAAAAATATATATATAGGGGAGCCTACATCGGCAACCCAACAATGTTCGTGTCCATCGTGAAAATTGTTCTACCAGCTCGATGTTTCATTGTTCCTTCTTTTTTTTTTTTTTTTTTTTTCCTTTTTTTTTAATATCCATTTTCACAGAATTGGGCAAAGTTCTTAAAAATGTTCATTTTCCTTCTCGACTCTGTCCATAAGCGTAGACTCTTCGATGCATAATCCACATGATTATAGGCGGTAATCACGCCCCAGTTTCCAAACTAACATCGAGTAAATGACCTTTGACCAACACCATGCGTGCCTCTGCTCGAGTTTATTGTTACACATGTAACCTCATTTAATTTAATTTAATTTCAAACATACTGTGTTTGAACACAGAAAAAAATGGTCATTATTTGCCGTACATATCATTCATAGTCTGACCGAGAAATGTTCAATAGAAAATGAAGAAAATTACCCTGATTCCAACGTTAATCCGCATGCAATTTACTTGTGGAGGATATTAATTTAGTCTAAAAAAATGGACCCGTGACTCGTAGTTCCTTAGTTTGTACAATGCTTTCCATTCCCTGAACTACTTCCTCTGGATTCGAAACCAAGCATATCTGATTTGTTGACATCTCTCTGTTTAACGCAGAGACATTTTTGAGTGTCGAACACCCGTTGACCCCGGAGTACTATTCACAACGGATAACTCAATTTCCTTTTCCGAAGCACTGTTGCTTCTTTTACACTTAAAAATCCGCTTCCTGGCTATTATTCCCAGGATTATTATTACGCCGACCACGCCAGCAATGACTCCTATCGTCAACTTCTTCGGGAGTTGTTCATATCCTTCACTAAATCTTTCCATATCTACCTGTTCCGAGGTATTTACTAGTTTTCAGAAATTAATATATCTTCAAAAGATATTTCCCAAGTCACATAAATGAAAATTCACAGAGGATGTTGAATTGATGGGAACCTGCACAAAAGCATAATTCACAACCATAGAAATGTAAATCATTTTGTAGTGTACAGTCATTGAAAAGAATTAAAAAAAAAAAAACTTAACACTGCACAACCCAACGAAAACATTGTTACCAACAAGTTAATCCAATTATCCACTTTAAAGAGTAGAAGAAACTTCCTTTACTTACTCAATAAAAGTACGATTAATTAAGCAACATACCAATAAACTCACTTCATATATATGGTAAAATATTAACAACAAAAATAAATCATTAACTCAGATGTTTTGTACTTACAGATAGGTAAATGTCTCAACTTCTATCCTCCCGTCAACTTTAACACCCTCGTCAACTTTAACACCCCATTCCTCCAACTTTAACACCCCTGTCAATTTTAACACCCCCGTCAACCCGTCAACCTATGCGCTACTCCCTACATATATTCCTGACCCCCTCCGTTCTACCGAACAATCCATTTTTCTCAATGGCAAAAGTATGCATTTTTTTTTCTAACTGGACTTATTATAAACACGAGCAGAGAACACACACACTATCAAATCAATGAGTCACTTACCTTGGCTATGTCTACAGTCACTTAGTAGCGCGGCTGCTAGATATTTTCGTCTTCTTTTTTTTTCTTTTTCTTCCTTCCTCGCTGTCGTCCGGTTGTTTACTATTTCCGTCTTCTATCCGGTAGTTTTAAGTCCGAAATTTTCAATCGTTGCCGTGGTAACTAGCTGGTATCAATCTGTTTTGTTGTTTCAAAACAGCAGGTCACTTAGGCACCAAAAAGACTAGTCTGTTGTATATCAATAAACAACAAACACGTCTGTATATAAAAATATATCAAGTGATATTTTTATTAATGAACGATGGACCGTGTAGCCTAGGGAACAGAGAGCGAGAGCGCGCTTCTAAGGGGTTGACGGGGGGGGTCGTCTGTTGCTCCTCTGGTCTGGTCTGGCTCTCTCGTCTGCCTCTGTCTCTCTGCTCTGTCCTTGAAATCCGTGCGTCGAGGTCTTTTATAATCTCCAAACCGGTACTTCCGGATTTTGCCTCGCCCACGCACGCCCACGTAATTCTCAGAGACACCTGTTCTGTTTGCCTCTTGTAGCCATTTCCGCTACTGCCGGAAATAAGGTCAAACAAACATCCGTTCCTTTCAACGACCGGAAACGCCCCCGCTTGCTCAGCTTCCTCGGGTGGGGCGGGATTGTTATATTACATACTGAATGATTTTTCCATCTTCACAATTTGGCAGAAGATTAAATTGTCGTAAAATAATATAGTTTTCATTGTTTAAGTTTTCATCAACTTTTACCAAATTTTCTTCTACAATCACGTTTGATAAAACCCCAAATAATTATGTGTCATTAACCAATGCTATCCTTTTTGTAATGTATCTTATTTTTTTTTATTCCACTTCTTAAATATTATCTTGTATTTGAATGAATCTATTTTGCATTCATCACTAAAAATTACTTTTGGCTAAATTTTCAGCATCCCTATATTAAATATTCTTTTTTCTACTTCGATCTTCTATTCTGGTGTTTTTTTGGTTAATAATGTTTTTCTTGTCTGCTATACGTTCGTTAAAATTATTTTTTCGTAATACTCTGCAAACTGTATCAACTGAAACTTCACTGCTAAGATTGCATTCACTTCCCTATTGTTTGGCAATTAAATTTGAATTGTTTACCGAGACTCTCACAATGTTTCTTTCATCTTGTCTAACGTTTGTGGCCTTCCAGTTTTCTTTGCATTTAAAACACTTCCAGTAGTAGCAAATGTTTTTTGTGCTGTTTTTTTTTCTGTTTTTCCGAATTCCCAATCGCCTGACGATCTCTCGCTGCCTCATCTTTTCCTTCAATATCACAACTTTCAACTTTGTCTAAACAAAAACAATAACCAAGCTTATGTTCAGCTACAAGGACTTATCAAAGCATCTTACATTTATGCTAATGAGATGTAACAATTTCTACTTAGAAATTTGAATATTATCATGATTTTATAATCTCAGATATTTCGTTGCTTCAATTGCTTTTCATTACCTTTTTTTAGTTTCAAACTGATTCAAACAACGTATTTTCTGTTTCGTTTCACCTACCAAAACGCAACAACTTATTTTCCAATCCCCAGAGTCGACAGATACAACAGATAAAAACATTTTTAAATAATCTTAATTTGTTAATAAATTAAAGGTATATAATCATTTTACACAGATATCCCAAACTTATGCACGCAAATGTCTATAATATTTAAGTTGTTGTTGGTTGGTTGTTGTTTTTTTTATGGCATATCAACTTCGACGGGTCATTCATTGCCAACTAAATTTTATTTAGTTATTGCTGGTAATACCTTTTTCTTTCAACAATTTATTGTTTTATATATATATATATATATATATATATATATATATATATATATATATAAGTTTTGTGTCTAGAAATACTTTTTTCTTTTCGAGTATCAAGATTCATTGGGATTTGTTTTTAAGGGCAGAGTCCCCAAGTCCTACCCTTGTTATTTAACCCATAACTGGAGGGAAGAGACGGATTAATACCTTTACCAAGGGTACCAGTGCTTAAGTGAATGCAGGGTATTCAACTGGAATTCGAACTCGGCTCACCGATTTCTCTTTCCGAGCCGATATTCACTGCACCACAACGCACATTCGTCACTAAACGCTGACAGCACCTGGTATTCCCAAGCGGTCACCCATCTAAGTACTGACCAGGCTCAATGTTGCTTAACTTCAGTGATCGAGCGAGAACCGGTGTATTCAACGTGATAGGCCGTAAGCCCTAATACTTAAGTATTGTCAACTTTGGCATTGAGCCAGCAGTTCATTTTATAAGCTTTTAGCTTATTTTAAGCTTTAGCTAATATTCTTCCTGTTTATGTATGTATCTATATAAATATAACATAATGTATAATGAAAGCTATGCTAGACTAAGTTTAGTAAAGTGAATACCAACAAATATATATTATGTTGGAGAAAAAAAAACTCGATCACCTTATTGATATGAACACTTTGAGAGTATTTTTAGATGATAACTTAACCATTGATATTTATGTTCTAAAGTTATTTTTTATTTAATATACATCGATATTACTTATTTTAAAATTAGTTTAAAATCAGACCCCTATCAGATAAATTTGACTGAATTCAAAAAGGGCGCTTCAGCAACGGAAGCGGCAAGAAATATTCTGACTATCTAAGAGTCCAGACATGTCAACAATAGTTTGATCATTTTTAATAGGGAATTTCTTTCTCTGGAAGATTTCCGGTGATCTGGACAATCAAGTTCTGTCCGTACTGAGCTTGTAAAAGCCGTAATTGAGAAAAGTCCTAAGTAAACTGCATGTGAATTAGCAAAACAGTTCGTTACAAATCAGACATTGATCATAAAACATCTTAATGCGCTCAGAAAGGTGTCTATACTTCGTGAATGCGGCCCTTGTTATCTGATTGCCACTCAGGTTAATCAAAGAGTTGGCCGCTTTCTCGTCATTGAAGTGAATCTTGAAGCTTGGTAATAATACTTTATTTTACCTCTGTTACCCCACCTCCACGTAAATCCATGAAATTTTAATAAATGTTAATTTGTTGCGGTCTATAATTATATTACTTAAATGCTGGACTCATTAGGGAAGATAAATAATGTTTTTCTTTTTTAATTTTGCCTCTGTATCCGAAAATCTGCTCCGAAGAGTAAAATAAAAAATGCAATAAAACTCTGATATTATTTAATTTGATAAGCTTTTAATTGCTTGAATAAATCATAAAAATTCAGGCCATTATAGTCTGAAAAAAATGTTCGATGACTAATGAAATTTTAAAAGAATTGTTTTCATTTTTTGTTATTATATATACGTGTGTGTGTCTTTATATATAAAGAGTGAGGTATATATATATATATATGTGCATCAATAAAGAGTGAATGTGCATCTCTCTCCCTCTCTCTCTCTCTCTCTCTCTCTATATATATATATATATATATATATAAAGTGTGTGTGTGTATGGATAATTTTATGTATATAATTTTATGTATTTTATATATATAATGTCTGTACCTATAAAGAATGAAGTATTTATAAATACATACATATATAGAGAGAGAATTATATATATATACATTTGTATCTATAAAGAGTGAAGTATATATATATATATATATATATATATATATATATATATATATATATACACGTGTGTGTGTGTCATTATATATAAAGAGTGAAGTGTATATATATATATATATGTATGCATGTATGCATCTACAAAGAGTGAAGTGTGTGTGCATATATATATATATATATGCCTGTATTTATAAAAAATGGAGCATGTGTATAAATACATAGAGAGAGAATTATATATACCACCTCATTTGGAAATTAAATGTACACAAACGCACAGGGTCTATATACAGGGTCCTTACACGTGAGGATATAGAAAACTACTAGTACACTTATATAAGTTGTAAATTATATATATGGATGTGTATATGTGGTCATGTTTGTGTACACACACACACACACACACACACATATATATATATATATATATATATATAATTGTATTTGGGTATTGGGCATAAATATGTCCTTGATTGTCTCGTATATATCTTGTGTATATAAAAGTATATGCGGGATTGAGAATGCGACAAATTTATTATCGCATTCTCAATCCCGCATATGTGTGTGCATATATATACAACACTATGTGGGCGCGCGGAAACCCTATGCTTATAAAGCGTATATATGTGTGAGTATGAGAACGCTAGGACCCAAAAAGAAAAAAGGAAAAAAGAAATCAGTGGACTTGTAAACTTAAGTAAAATCACATTGTAAGTATATGTGGGAATGTACACATATGTATATGTGGAGAGAAGTTAGTATAAGTAAGTAGGTTAACCTAATGGGGTCAAACCGGCGACAAAAGTCAAAGGAATTGGTATTTTTTCAGAGGTCAATCCCTTTCAAGAAGGTCTGAACAACTTCAAACGGATCCAACGCTATCATTTGGAACTGGACTCTATTTCTTTCTCCGCGCTTTCCTCCATTCTTTTCTCCTCCTCTTTCCTCTTATATTTATAGTCATTTATTTGTTTGTTTGTAATTTTATGTCTATTATTATTATTTTTATTGTTATCCCTCTCTTCATTTTAAGAAAAGATTCATTCCGGCAGAAATTTTGTACCAGATGGAGGATATATTGTAAGGTCTGATGATATGAGCTAATTAAACTCATTGAAATGAGCTATAGTTTATAACTGAAATGATGTGTTGAGTTTTCCTTTATATATATATATATATATATATATATATTATTGTCATCCACAGACAGATCTGTTTCGCTGTATCACAGCTCTCACAGTACGGTTAGACTCCGATTGCTACTCAACCCAGGCTCGAAACCCGACCGATTTTGCGTCAGTCGGCGACTCTACCACTGGGCCACGGGGCGTTCGGTGGAAGAATATATAAAGAGCGAAGTGTATATATTATATATATATGAGGTGTGTGTGTGTGTGTGTGTGTGTGTGTGTGTGTGTGTGTGTGTGTATACACACACTTCACTCTTTATAGATATAAACATATATATATGTAATTCTCTCTCTATATATATGTATTTATACACATTGAAGAGTATATATATATCTATATAATCAGATGTGTCAGGACTCATGTGTCAGAAGTTCGGGCAGCTACTTAAGTTTCAGCCCTGCATTGAACACTGTTGGTTACTGTTTATGTATGCGTCTTCCTTTTGATCATTTTTCTTTTATTTTTCAGTCTACTGCAGGAACATTTCTGTCAAATCAATCAGGAACCAAAAAGTGTTTTAATTGCACACGCAAACATCATGTATAACACATAAGGAAGGAAGAAATTAAAAATTACAGTCATTTTTAGAAGATCCCCATTTCAATTCTATAATGTTTTAACATCAACATAAAAATGTTAATCTTGGCACAGTTCTAGAAAAGAAATATAATCCAAAGAGTAATGAAAGCAATCAAAAAGGTCTAGGAATCTCTCCAGGGTGCCTAATTTTTAAACCTATCATTTACATCATGTTTACTCTATCTTCTGCGTCACCAGCAGTTTGCAACAACATTTAGATCAATCTGCAGGAGAAAGATATTCAAGAGGTTAGTTTTGCAAGTTAAAAAAGAACACCAAGTCATTCATTTATTTTAATAACATAAGGCAGCAGAAAAGAGAATATATACAACTTTTTTCATCTTCTATGTACTTTTGGTGTGATGCAATGGTTAGAAAGTTTATAGTGAGTTCAATTCTCCCTGTGTGAACCATACTTCTGACCTTGTACCATATCTAAGCTATTTTTTTAAACTTTTCATGCTTAATTGAACGTTTGTTTGTTTTGTTTTGTTTTGTTTTTTATTTTTTTTTTTGTTTTTTTTTTTTTTAGCTTGGCAGAAATTTCTTTGATTGTTGGATTATTAGTCTCCTTTTTCTTTTTTCCTAACCGGCTCTTTGATTATTTGTCTCTCTCTTTCTTTTTTCCTGGCCGGCTGTTTGATTATTTGTCTCTCTCTTTCTTTTTTCCTGGCCGGCTCTTTGATTATTTGTCTCTCTCTTTCTTTTTTCCTGGCCGGCTCTTTGATTATTTGTCTCTCTCTTTCTTTTTTCCTGGCCGGCTCTTTGATTATTTGTCTCTCTCTTTCTTTTTTTCCTGGCCGGCTCTTTGATTATTTGTCTCTCTCTTTCTTTTTTTCCTGGCCGGCTCTTTGATTATTTGTCTCTCTCTTTCTTTTTTTCCTTGCCGGCTTTTAGATTATTTGTTTCTGTCTTTCTTTCTTTGGCCGGCTGTTGATTCTAGTTCTTTCTACCCCTTCGGTCTACAGGTCACATACTGGCTACAGTTGACAACCTTCCCCTGCCCTGTTATCACTTGAATTGGTCAAACAGTTAAAAAGAATTATTTTTTACCTTACTGCAAAAAGTGTCCTCATTCCCTTTCTTTCCCAGTATCTTCTTGTGTCATTATCACTTTGCTGGATGAAAGGATTTAAAAGACATTGTTTTGCAATAACCATCTGTTGGGGTGGTTGCAACCTTCTTTAAAATATTCTCAAAACTAAGTCATCTTTTGCTTAATTTTAAACTTTTCATGCTTAATTGAACGTTTGGTTTTCTTTTTCAACTTTTCAAATTTCAGCAGAAATTTATTAGATCGTTAAATAAGTTAAAACTTAACAATTCACCACCCTATTTTTTTTTCTTTTTTATCATTACTTTATTTTTTAAAATTGGAGGATACAGACCAAATTGTCGCCCGTTTCATACTCCACCCACGTCTATTGAACAGGTGTATAGGCTCATCCCTTGTTCCTTGTTTAGGATGTGGTTTCGGGCTTTCTCTTTTCTCTCCTCAGACCTCAGTATTGGTGCTTCCGTGATTTTCCTGCGATTTGTTTGGTTGGTGGCAACTTCTCATCATTGTGAGGGTACCGGGTTGGCAGTTTCTTGGTTGCTGCTTCCGACTGGTAATTAGGAGCCCTAACTCTTGCGTAGAGTCAAGAGCCGCTGCTCTGATCAACAGTTGCATAATATCGGGATTCTTGTAGTGCCATGTCGCGCATGGATAGGTCCCCGAGGCCACACATTGATGCAGCCCGAGCCAGTTTCCCTCCCAGCGCAGATTGTGGATAATGACCGCCTGCATCCTCTACTCAAGGTCCCTCCCTACCAACAAACCATAACATGAAAAACAGAATCAGAAAAAATCCTAAACCAGTCAAACTCAAATCACCAAAATCTCTTAACATTTCTTTTACTAACATCCGGGGCATTCGTACCAACTTTTGTAGTGTAGAAGCTTTCTTCCACGAAAAGTCCCCTGACATCCTAGCGCTCTGTGAGACTAACCTCAACTCATCAATTCCCTCCTCTGACTTCTCGATCCCTGGTTATCTTCCCCTCTTAAGGAAGGATTCCACTGTCCATATGCATGAGCTGGGGGTCTAAGTTAGTGAACACCTCCCTGTAGCCAGGGTGACATCACCAATAAGTATGTCTCCGTCTGTCACTTCTCAGTTCGGTTAGCTACCTTTTCTTCCTTTACCGTTCCCCCTCCTCTCCCGACTGCTCCTTTCTAGACAGCATTTCTGACAATATAGATAAGGCTACTTCCTACCACCCATTCGCTCACATATTTGTATTCGGAGATCATGCTGACTAGCTTAAAGACCCTGTTACTGATTCAGCAGGCATCCACGCCATGAACCTTGCCATTTCCCAATCCCTTACACAAGTAGTGGACTTCACCACACGCTTCCCAAGCACTCCCTCTGGACACGCCTCTCTACTAGATATATGCTTTACCTCTACACCTGACTCCTGCTAAGTCTCGCAGCTTTGCCCTCTCGGCAACTCCGACCATGCTGTTGTCTCTTTTAATGTTTCTCACCACTCTCACTCCCCCCAGGAGCCTCCTACCTATAGGACCTCCTACTGCTATCAAGCAGCTGACTGGGACGCCTTTCGCGATTTCCTATTCGACGTCCCTTGGGGAAAAGTGTTCGATCTCCCAGCTGATGACTGTGCCTCTGAGATTTCATCCTGGGTGAAAGCTGGCATTGATGCCTTCATACCTACCAGGAAGTTTCATCTCAAACCTCATTCCTCCCCTTGGTTCTCTCCTGCCTGTTTGGCCGCCATTGCCCACAGGAACCCATACTTCCGACTATTTCGGGACAATCATCTGACCACAATAGGCGCCTAATCACGTCTGCTCGTAATGAGTGCAGGAGAATCCTGAATGACGCCAAGCGGTTGTTTTCCAAGAGAATGAGACAGCGCATAGCTGAGCGCAAGTTCGGCTCCAAGGACTATTGGCGGTTATGCAAACGGGTGCTGAACAATAGCAAATCCTCTATCCCTTCTTTACTCAATAAATCTGAAGTTCTCACATCATCAGCGGACATTTGCTCGCAGATTCTGGTCCAACTCCACATTTGACTCATCTGGAGTACCCTCACCCGACTTTTCTATTAGAACTGAGGCTAAACTGTACGATGTATACATTACCCCGACAGTAGTATCCCGAGTAATATCAAAACTTGACCTCCATCAGGCGAGCGGTGGTGATGGAATCCCAGTGATTGTCCTTAAGAAATGTGCCCCTGAACTCACCCCTGTCCTCTCTAAACTGTATAACTACTTCCTTTTTGCTTCCTGTTTTCCTGCATGCTGGAAATCCTCTTCTGTTCTTCCTGTATTTATGAACTCTGGTGGACCCTCGGACCCATCCAACTATCACCCTATCAGCCTTCTACCAATTTTCGGGAAAGTGTTCAATGCCATAATTAATGCTGAAATAGTTCAACATCTTACTGCCCATAAACTCTTCTCTGATAGGCAGTATGGCTTCCGCTTTGCCAGGTCTACGGCCGATATGCTAACGACCATTACAAAGTACATGTTCCAGACCCTTGAGGAGTCTGGCGAGGCTCGTGCTGTTGCTATGGACATCTCCAAGGCTTTTGACAGGGTTTGGCACGCTGGCCTTCTATGCAAGCTAAGAGGTTACAGTATTACCGGACGCTTGCATGATCTGATCCAATCTTTTCTAAATAACCACATAATTAAGGTCGTCTTGAATGGGCATGCCTCCACATCCTACTGTACAAACGCTGGTGTCCCTCGGGGCTCTATCCTAGGCCCGACGCTCTTCCTTATTTTCATAAATGATCTCCCAGACGAGATCAAGAACCAAGTAGGCATCTACGCAGATGACACCACAATTTACTCCCGCATGAGTAAGAAACCTGGCGTGCCGGACAAACATAATCTCGCTGCTGATCTTGAGAGGGATCTACATTCTGTGGTGAATTGGGGTAAGAAGTGGCTTGTCAATTTCAATGCGTCTAAGACCAAGCTGTTGTCTGTCAATCATTACAGGCAACCTCTCCTGCCTCCCATATGCATGGACCAAGCGAGTCTCCCTGAGAGCAATACACTGCGCCTCCTCGGCCTTACCCTCTCTTCTGATCTCAAGTGGAACCACTACATTGAGACCATAGCTAAATCCAGTGCTAGGAAGGTTGGGTCACTGTGTCGGGCCATGATGTTTTTCCCGCCTGAATCCATCCTGCATATATACAAATCAACCATTCATCTGTGCATGGAATACTACTGCCATATATGGTCAGGCGCCCCTGCTGTTCATCTCAGTGTTCTTGACAGGTTCCAAAAGAGAATCAGTAATATGAGAGGCACCGACTTGGCGGCTCGACTCCAGCCACTTCCCCACCGACGGAATGTGGCTTCCCTTTGTCTGTTCTATAAATACTTTCATGGCTTCTGCTCCAACGAACTTAAGTCACTGGTGCCTCTGCAACAGGTGTTTACTCGTACATCCAGACTGGCAACTGGGTCCCACCCATTCACTGGCAACTGGGTCCCACTCATTTAATTTAGATTAACCAAATGCAGACGACAGTTCTACTTCTGCAGCTTTTTTTTCTCACACTTCCTGCCTGTGGAACTCACTTCCATATTCTTGCTTTCCTGACGGCTACAACCTCCAGGAATTTAAATGCAATGCCAATACCCATCTCTTAACCACTTGGCTTTAGTTCTTTCTACACCACCCTGTATATCATTTCCTTTCTCTCCACCTTTGCAACTGTCATCACACCTGTATTTCCATCCTTCTCTTGCTTCTTTCTAACTGGTTGGTCTTTCTCTTCACTCTCTTCTACTTAATCTTTTTACTGTTATGTAGCCCCCGCCTAATCTTTTTAGTCTTATGTAGCCCCTGCACGTTTCCGCCTTGCTCGGGGTGAAACGATTAAAAAAAATCACTGGAGCACTTGAATATGGTGTAATTATTAGCAATCTTGTCTCACTTGATCAATTATGACTGAATAGCAAGTTTGATCCCATATTGGGTGCCCCATGTTTCTGGCCTTGTGCCACATCTAAGCTATTATTGGAAATTCACTGGGGCACTTGAATATGGTATAATTATTAGCTATCTTGTCGAACTTGATAAATTCTGACTGAATAGTGAGTTTGATCCTCTATTGGGTGCCCCATATTTCCGGCCTTGTGCCACATCTAAACTATGCTAAAAAAAATCTTAATAATTCAAATGTTGATCATTTTATACTTATCTCTGTTCTGCTAGAAAACTTCTGCAAATTATTGACTTCAGAGTTTTTTTAGAGTATAAAGGTAATTTATAGACTACAAAGTTTGTTTTTAGAGAACAGGGGTTGCTTTATAGCACAGAGGTTTGTTTTTAGAGTACAAAGATAGTTTTTATAGTATCATAGGAAAAATGTATCAGCCCACTGTTGTTTGAGCGTTAGTTTTAGTGCAAGAATATGAAGAACATTTATAGGGTTGTGAAGGAATAATATGAGGATATAATTGGTTCAAAAATGGTATATCAAGATTTAAACATTAAATTATATTAACAATGACAGAAAGATACTTAAATATATACAACTTTCTTTGTCATCTATGCATCAAGCAAGAAAATTTATAGGGTTGTGAAGAAATAACTCATAGAAGATCATGACTCCCTACAACTTTCGGTCAGTGCTGAGATGGGTGACCGCTTGGGAATACCAGGTGCTGTAAGCGTATAGTGACGGATGTGCGTTGTGGTGCAGTGGATATCGGCTCGGAAAGAGAAATCGGTGAGCCGAGTTCGAATTCCAGTTGAATCCCTGCATTCACTTAAGCACTGGTACCCTTAGGAAAGGTATTAATCCGTCCCTTCCCTCTAGTCATGGGTTAGATAACAAGGGTAGGACTTGGGGACCCTGCCCTTAAAAACAAATCCCAATGAATCTTGATACTCGAAAAGAAAAATGTATTACTAGACACAAAAACTTATATAAAAAAACAACAATAAATTCTTGAAAGAAAAAGGTATTATTAGCAATAAATAAAGTTTAGTTGGTAATAAATGACCTGCCGAGGTTGATTTGCCATAAAAACAAAACCAACAACCCTACAACTTTCCTATGACTTGTAGCATTTAGCCATTTTTTCTTCCTTTGCTAAGGCTCCCACTTCCCACCGTATCATTTATTCACACAAACTCATCAGGTAAGAAGTTCACTGTCTTTCTTGTCCTATGTTCGATGAGAATTAACTTTTCCAAGCCTTCTTTCTTCATTATGTGATCAAGAAATTTGATCTGTCTTCTGATTCCAATAGAAAGGTTCTTTTTGTTGTGATTTTCTTTCACGCTTTTTTGTTGCTTCTTTTCTCTGTCCATACAATTCCCATTATACTTTTGTAGAGATAAAGTTGTAAATAGTGCATAAATTCATACAGTACTGTGCAAAAGTATTAGTACAAGGGTGATATTCATAAAAACCTCACTGAAATTCAAATACAGCAAGAAAAGCCAAGTAAATCTAAACTTATTTATAAATGGAACTTTGTTTGTGTATGTGTATCTGTGTGTGTGTCTGTGTGTGTCCGTTACCTATAGACTCCGAAACAGCTGAACCGATTTTCTTGAAAATTTACAAAGTTGTACTATAAGCGTCTGCAAGTGTTCTTAGCTAGGTTTTGTGTCGAGGTACCCCCGATGAATATCGAAAATCGATAATCGAAAAAATCGGGTTATAGAAAGAGTGGTCCAATTTTAATCAAATTTCATACACTCAGAGACAAAGACATAAGAAACGATATTCAGAAGTTTCAAGGTTGCAATTCTTACAATAGTGCAGAAAATCGATAATATATATATATATATATATATATATATATATATATATATATATATAAGGCAAGATATTTGTGTGTGTGTGTCTGTTTATCTGTCTGTATGTACTTTATACAAATCCACAATTTTTATCCGATTCTCACCAAACTTCATACAAATATTCTTTAGGCTGAGTCTGAGCTCCAGGACCATGGATTAGTTTTAAAGCTTTCGGTACACCCGAACAATAGCGGGTTATACTGCTAATTGCTAATAAATATTGATTATTTAAAACTAGGTGTAAAAGAAATGTATTAAAAAGAAGTTATATTTAATTATTCCTATTTTCTATTAAACAAGTTCTTTTGAAACTACTCATTATTCTATTATCCTTGGATATGACTGACTTTTTTCTTATTTGCCCCTCTCGAATCGATAAATCTAATGTTACTTCGCAATCCACACTTTGGGAACAAATACAAGCTGCTTGGCAGGAGATACCATTAGATACATTGAAGAAACTTGTGATGTCAATGCCTGACAGAATGAATGATCAAAGCAAAAGGCTATTATACTTTATATTAAATTTATTTTGGAACAAGTATTTTTTCTTGTTAAAGAATTTGTTGAGTAAATCGGATAAAATTACTTTAATTAAATTGTTTATTTCTGTCAATATGGCCCATAAAAGATAAAATAGTTCTTGTCCTAATACTTTTGCACAGTACTATATATATATATATATATATATATATATATATATATACTAGATGCGATTGGTAAATTGTCTCAATTATTTTATAATTTCAAAGTAAAAGGCTATTATACTAAATATTAAATTTATTTTGAAGTATTCTTTTTCTTGTCAAAGCATTTGTTGAGTAAATCAAATAAAACTAATAAAATTGTTTATTTTCTGTCAATAGGCCTCATAAAAGATAAAATAGTTTTTGTCCTAATACTTTTGTACAGTACTGTAAATGCATAAAGAATATTATCTTTACAGTGTAACATCTCAAAATAATATATTCTTCATGGAAAGCATATTTCTTGAGCTTGACATTTTTTCTGCTTTTGTATATTAATTATTATATTTTGCACTACCATACGTAGAAAAGACAAAATTGGTTAAGGTAAATATTATTTCCACTTTATCAAACATTTTACATTAGACTTCACTTATCGTCACTGAATAATACAGATAGTATATTTATTTCAGAAAAAGAATCATTTCTAGATTAATGATTGGTAAATGAATTTACGAGAGTATGAATGTGTGCATGAGGAATGTATTATCAGAAGTATATATGAATATTTTCTACGGTTTCCTATAGAAATACTGTAAACATTACACACATTGTGGGTGGGTATATGTAAAGGTATGAACAACAATTGGATTGTTTATTACGAAGGCAAATTATTATTTTACAATTAGGGGTAATGTTAGAACAAAATAAATAAATTTACTATGATAGTTACATAGATACAAACAGGCTGATCTGTCTAAAAATGAAAATAAATAATTTCCTTCTATTTATCTATCTATGAAACTGATAAAAAAAATATTTGTTTTAAGGTATGCTATATTTGTAGAGCCGAGTTCGAATTCCAGTTGAATTCGTTGCATTCACTTAAGCGCAAATACCCTTGGGAAAAGTACTAATCCATCTCTTCCCTCCAGTTATGGGTTAAATAATAGGACAGATTGGGTTCTATAGCCTCGGCTGGCAACCAGTCTACCGCAGAAAGCAATGGCAACCTACTGCGGGATAATCTTCTGCTCAGTCAGTCATGTCTCTTTCGAGACATGATCGCCCAAAGCGTGTATCACATATGGCACTTAACTGACTGACTGAATATAATAGTTGATTACATGATTAAGGTTACTACTAGACATAAAGTGGGGATCAGTTTATGACATCATAACAATATAAAACTGATCCCCCATTAATTACTACTTAATAAAATAATGCCTCTCTTCCCCCTCTAGCTATGAGTCAAATAATACGACAGATTGGGTTCTATAGCCTTGGCTGGCAACCAATCCACAGCAGAAAGCAATGGCAACCTACTGTGAGATAATCTTCTGCCCAGTCAGCCATGTCTCTTTCGATATATATATATATATATATATATATATATATATATATATATATATAATGGACAGACATTCATATATATATATATATATATATATATATATATATATATATATATATATATATAAACTTATTTATAAATGAAACTCTGTGTGTGTGTGTGTGTATCCGTTACCTATAGACTCTGAAACGGCTGAACCGATTTTCTTGAAAATTTACACAGTTGTACTGTAAGCGTCTGCGAGTGTTCTTAGCTAGGTTTTGTGTCGAGGTACCCCCGATAAATATCGATAATCGAAAAAATCGGGTTATAGAAGGAGTGGTCCGATTTTAATCAAATTTGATACACTCATAGACAAAGACATAAAAAACGATATTCAGAAGTTTCAAGGTTGCAGTTCTTACAATAGCGCAGAAAATCGATAATATATATATATATAAAAGGTAATATGTTTGTGTCTGCTTATCTGCCTGTATGTCTGCATTTTTTCAGCCCTTTTATTTTAGTTTTACTTCGGGTTTGGCTCTACGTAGATATAATTGTAGTTCTTAGTCTCAGCCATGATACCATTTACTGAGAGGATTTATTCAGCCGTCAAAATTCAGTTTACGACAAAAAAAAACTTATTTGATATCGATACCAGGAAATCAAAATTTGATTTACATCCATTCATTTTTCTTTCAGTCAACGATTTCGCTTTAACTGGAAATAACTATTGCTTTTTAGTCTTTCGTGCCAACGTCCAAAGAGTCTGAGCTCCAGGACCATGGATTAGTTTTAAAGCTTTCATTACACCCGAGCAACGCCGGGCTATACTGCTAGTATATATATATATATATATATATATATATATATATAAAAGGAAGGTATTCAAGATCTTAAAGATGGGTGAGATGCTAAAGTCGCCATCAAAAAGGAAGAAATGTCAGACTAAGAAGAAAATGACTAATTGTGATGAGGACATTGTAGACTTTAATTAACTTCATTAGATGACATATGTTTGATGTAATAGTTAAAGAGGTAGTGTAACTTTGACTGTCTAGCTGTAGTAACCATGTGATGCAGACAGTATTTAACACCATTTGACTACAGAAAGAAAGGGTCATTCTATTTTCTAGATGGCAACTGCTATTGAATAACAGTAACGAATATGTACCGGAATACGTATTCGAGACGGACTACAATAGCATGTTAAAACTATGAACACCGACAAGTCAGGCAAAAATAAATGACAAAGATGGCAACTACTCAAGAAGGGATAACATTGCATCAGATAACAGCACAAATGGGCACATAGCAGAGAGCTTAGAATGCTTACATTCTAATCAGGAGACCCAGGGCAATTATGCTTCAGGAAGGTAATATCTTAATGTTATCAGCCTGGGTGACCATCCCAGCAGGCAAAACCTTTGGAGAATGCATGAAAATAAGATCATGGGTTGAGCAAAGGTCTTGTGGGTGAAATTGGATAGACAAAACTGCTTGCAAGCTGTCAATCGTTATGCTAGCATGAAGTCATATGTCATTGTAAATGAGATTTTGAGCATAATGGCCTTGTTTAAACTGTTGATTATGTCAGATTACATACTCTCTCCCAGAAACTGTAATTATGGTATACTCGACATATTTGCTGCATAAAACACAGGTTGGTTCTGTAGGTATCAAAGAAACATATATGTGCCTAAGTGGGTGTCTGTAATAGGGATTAACTAGCTACTCTTGCCAACCATTATTTATTAACTATGGATAACATAGCAACACTAACACTCAACGCTAGAGTCACTCAATCTATGAACTCACTTTACAGCATACACCGCATGGAGTTTTGTAGTCAACAGCTAACAAGGGTATCATTATTGAGACAATGTCATTTGTTAGCGCACCTCATTTGAACCAGGAGATATTGGACTGTGGAAGATTGGTGCCATGTGCCTGGTCAGATGAGGTAGATTTCCATCAGGTCTTGGCAAATGGTCAAATTCATAAATGAAGGAGACAATATGAAGGTTTTTTAATCATTTCACCCCAAGTAAGGCAATAAGAGCCACTAAGATGCAAAGGGTTACTGAGAGTGAAAGAAACAGAGAGGACAAGAGAAAGAACAGGAGTCAAGGAAGCAAAAGATGATGATGGACATTACATTTTAAAAAACTGCCAATCTACTATTATGCTTAAATTTATCAAGTTGAGATACCAAAGAGAAAAGCTTATCAGAACAATTACTATGAAAATATTTATAGGAAAGGCAAAAAAAAAGATACATTGCAGTGGTAAGAAAGTAACTGAAGCTGAGGTGCCATATTAGGACTGATAATGTTGCAGATTCTTATTTAGATTTTGCTAAGAATCTCTTTAGGTACCTCCAAAAACTCACTGAAAGTATGAAAGAAAAAGGCCCCAAACTAAATTAAAAGTTTTATCGATAAAATATTTATGCTATTATTAAACGGATAGATAAATGTATTTTTAATTATTTAAAAAAAAATTTAAATTCTTTCTTACACGTTCGAAATTCTGGTAGAAAATCTTGTTTTTCTTTCGTTCATGAGTGACGTAATTTTTACAAGAGTTTATAAATGACAAACGTAATGTTATGCATGACACTTTTTTGCCGGTGAAAGACACAAATTTGGAAATTCAGGCAAAAATCAAATAATGGTCGGATTTTTATGAAAATTTGAGGGCTTATTCATAATTGACTGAAATCATTTTTGAAGTAATTATTTTTAGAAAACCTTGGTAAAAAATAATTTTTTACATATTTCACCCACTCATCAATTAATTTCCAAAAATGTCTAGAAATTCGCCATCGTTTCCCCATAAACCTAATATTAATTAAATTCAGGATTAATTGGGGAATCCTAACTAACTGTCTTTTTTTCCTCAAAATTTGCTCATTTTTATAAAATCTGCTCCGAACTGCAAAAACAGAAATGCAATAAAACTAAATTCTCTAAAATACTGAATAATTGCTGAAAATATTGTGCTAAATTTTTAATTTTAACATATATTAAAAATTTAAAAAAAACGAAGCGTACGAATAAGAAAGATTGTCAAATTCGTCTTCCATACTTAGCATTTTTTTTACTGCTACTGTGTGTCATTTCAATATCGCTTCTGATAAGGCGATGATAAACCCGATAACAAGGATACCGTAATTAAGAAACATTTCAGGCTGTAAGCAAATAATTCTTGTTTCAATTCAGATAAGGTAAGTTTAAATTCGGTAATTTGAATAAAATAATGTGTCAGCAAGGTGTATTTTATTTTTACAAAATTTTTTAAAACCGAGATTTGGTTTCTTTTTACAAAATGTGTCGATCAATGAAAAATGGCCGAAAAATTGAAATTTTTTTTAACCAAAAAATGTTAGATTCCGATCAACATAATTTCGGTTTGAAATACACCAGGTTCTTTTGCTTACTGGAAATAGTAAATTTAATCTCTTGGCTTTCAATTAAAGCTTCAAGAAAACTTTTTTTTTATTTTTAAAAATTCAATTTAAATATAGGTATCGAAAATGAGTGGAGTTCCTTACTCTAGTAGTAGTATCAAACCAGACAAGGCAGCAATATTTGATGCACAAGTGAATGGTAGACATAAATGTGCAGGATAGATTCTGGTGAGTAAAATTGTCTGGCACAATGTAGTTAACCAATTTTCTTAGCAACAGACTTAACAATTGATCTAAGATCATCCCACTTCATGTTTGTGGAAAATATGATACTAAAAGATTGCAGTGAGTTTCTCTACTGGAGGATAGCATCAGCTATTCTGATTGTTATGGACAAGGTCCGAAAAGAACAACACGACCACAAGGGTAGAAATAACAAATATATATTAACAAGAAATAACAATACAACGTGTGGAAGATGTTAGTATGACTGTCAGTCTGGTTTGGAGTGAACTACTACCAACTCGACTCGACTCGACTCGACTCGACTCGACTCTCTCTCTCTCTCTCTCTCTCTCTCTCTCTCTCTCTCTCTCTCTCTGCGTAGTATATATAGTGCTAGGAAGAGTTCATTCTGGAGTTACAGATAAGGACCCGTGACACTGATGGAACACAAAAAAGGTCTTTAATATGATATTCAGCCTATCAGCAGGGTGAGCAAATCAGAATTGAGTATTTCTGCTATACCTGGGCTAGAGTAGCTCAACCCTCTCTTCCCTGCCTCAACAGAAAAGAAGTTTATGTGGACTTGTTGATGAATTATTTTTCCACCGCTTCTCACAGATGCAGTTTCACTATTTCTATGTACGGACGAGTTACATTCATTTGCTCCACCAGTTCAGATTTTTACAACTGAGACCCACCATGCCATGTGCACGGAGGTGAACTATCCTCATTCTCTTCATATTTCAATAGTAAGAAGGAAGATCCACTCAAACAGCTTTTTTCCCCCCAAGATCTGCTGCTTTGTGAAACAGATTCCTGACAAGATTCAGATCTGACAACTATAATCTGAATTTCAATTCATTATCAACTAGCAGTATAGCCCGGTGTTGCTCGGGTGCAATGAAGGCTTAAGCTTATAAGGAATATGATTTAATTTATAATTCAACAAAAAATTGATTGAGTGACGAAGCTAAGTACAAAAGAGAATTTTTATACATTTTTAAACCAAAATAATAAAAAGCATTTTTTATGAATAATAAAACAATTCTAAAAAATTGTTAAACTATTAGAATTACATTTTAATTATGATTCTAAAAATATTCCTTTATAAATCTATATAACAAAAATTTCTTTAAAGTTGTTCATGAGGTTTCTAGCTTTTAAAAACTTTCAATTTTCTTTTTCATGTGTTGTGAATTACAAGGTTGAAATTAATTTACTCTTTAAAGTTTTTTATTTACGAATAAAACAATTCTAAAGAAATGTTAGAATTATATTTTACTAGCAGTATAGCCCGGCGTTGCTCGGGTGTAATGAAAGCTTTAAAACTAATCCATGGTCCTGGAGCTCAGACTCTTTGGACGTTGGTACAAAAGACTAAAAAGCAATAGTTGTTTCCAGTTAAAGCGAAACCGTAGACTGAAAGAAAAATGAATGGATGTAAGTCAAATTTTGATTTCCTGCTATCGATATCAAATAAGTTTTTTTCGTCGTAAACTGAATTTTCAAGGCTAAATAAGTCCTCTGAGTAAATGGTATCATGGCTGAGACTAAGAACTATAATTATACCTACTTAGAGCCAAATCCGAAGCAAAAACTAAAATTAAAGGGCTGAAAAAATACAGACATACACTCAGATTAACAGACACACACACAAACATCTTGCCTTTTATATATATATATATATATATATATATATATATATATATTATCGATTTTCTGCACTATTGTAAGAACTGCAACCTTGAAACTTCTGAATATCGTTTCTTATGTCTTTGTCTATGAGTGTATCAAATTTGATTAAAATCGGACTACTCCTTCTATAACCCGATTTTTTCGATTATCGATTTTCGATATTTATCGGTGGTACCTCGACACAAAACCTAGCTAAGAACACTCGTAGACGCTTATAGTACAACTGTATAAATTTTCAAGAAAATCGGTTCAGCCGTTTTGCAGTCTATAGGTAACAGACGTACACACACACACAGAGAGAGACACACACACGTACACACACAGAAACAAAGTTCCATTGATAAATAAGTTTAGATTTTTACATATCCTCATAATCTACAACTTTTATGTTCATAAAACAACGCAATTCACTAACATCCTACCTTGAGTAGGTCTTAGGTATCGTATTAAATGAATGAGAGCAAAAAAGAAACACTTTGTAATAGTCCAGAGTGTTCAGTTTGAGGACCATCAAGGAAACGGGAATCTGTTTTGACAGGTCTGGCATACCATTTGTTGCAGACTACTAGCAACCTTTTATGTTCATCATGTTTCCCGGTGCTGATAGCTTGTTTCAGCAAGATAAGACACTTGCTACGAGTGAGTGACATGCAACTGGTTCTAAGAATACTCGGATGATTTTCAGATACTTTAATGTGCCTCACGCTCACCAGATTTAATCCTCATTGAGTATCCACTGGGAAAGTTGCAGAGTAATTGTCAAATTACACCAACCAAGCAATACTTTTATGTACTTCCTTGAAAGGTACCTAGATAAATGTGTCCATGCAACGACTCCAGATCATTCCACATTGTGTAACCGCCGTTATTCAGCTGAAGAGAGGAGCTATATATCATGAGACAGACGTCTTGAATGTTTGTTTCTTCAGTTTAAATATACACTTATAAAAACCCGGAAACAAAGCAAATTCTGATGAACTAATAAACAATGTCGGTCATTCTCTATGGGAATGAATGCTAGACAATCTCCTCAAAGATGAAGAAGAGATGAAAGGCAACAGAAATGTGGTTCTACAGAAGGATGTTGAGAATCCCATACACTGAATATATGAGTAATGAAAACATGTAAGAAAAATGGAAACAAAAAGAGCACTTTTACTTAGAATCAGAAAGAGACTTTTGAAATTCCTAAGACACAATGAGAAAAGAGAGCTTAGAGAGTTGGACACTCACAAGACATACTGAAGATAAGAGAGACAGAGTGAAACAGAATGTAATCTTCCTAACAATCTTGTGTAAATGAATGGCAGGGATGTGAAGGATGAGAAAAGGGCAAACCTTACTGAGAGCTACAAAAGTGTTATGAGACCTACCCGTTGTGCCATAATGAACTCTTCTCATGACTATAAATATAGGAAGACTGTCTCAAGTGGACGTTCGGCAATTGACGATTGACAGAGGAGTTGAGTTGGTCTCCACTTGGCAGTCAGTCTGACGTGTAATACTTTTACTTGTTTTTCGTAAATATATCTTTGTTATACTAATAGCGGAGTTGTGTTTTTCCGGACCTATTCTGGTCCACTTTGTTACACTAATAGTGGAGTTGTGTTTTTTTCCGGACCTATTCTGGTCCACTTTGTTACACTAATAGCGGAGTTGTGTTTGTTCCGGACCTATTTTGGTCCACAACAAAAAGATAGAAAGATATGGGGAGCTATGATTGCCCACATCTTGAAAGGTCAGGGTACATAGAAGAAAATAAACATGTGAGTGTTTTTAATGTTCATAAATGCAATATTTTAAAATATACTTTAAAATATAAATTACAAAGATTTGAACGAAGGGAGTTAATGATTGGTCGCGCGAATGGTGTAATGGGTATTGGTGCAAAAATGGAATAAGGCGTGCCAAGTTCAATTCCCACTCGGTTCTGTTTCATTCGCCGCACTAATAACTTCCATGTGGATAAATATCAAGACAGACTGGGTTGTCTTGCCTTGGGAACCCTAGTCAGTTAAGTGCTGTACGAGATACATGCTTAGGTGATCAAGTCTCTTTCGATTCATTACTGACTAGGCAGAAGATTTTCCCGCAGTAGGCCGCGGTTTCTTTCTGTGTTAGACTAACCAAGGATGTAGGACCAATCTGTCCTGTTATTTAACCCATAGCTGAGAGGAGAAGAGACGAATTTATACCTTTCCCTTGGCTATTTGAATGTAGCGAACTCGGCTCTGCGATTTCTTGTTCCGAATCATATCCATTGTGCTACAGCCTTGAGAACTAGGAGGAAATCTCTGAATTCAAAACCAGCGTTTTAAAAGAGTTCGACTCCGTCAGGCTATCTTGCCCCAGACAATAAAAATGTGATGCCGTTACGAACCTAATAGATGGGTTATGGGACAACCGAAAAAATTTATAATCAGTGCTAATTATCAAAATATTTTTTTATTTAAATGATAATTATTTCGGTTCATATTCACTTCCGAAAGAAGATTTTTATAATTTTTTATCATTTTTGTTGTTGTTTTAGTTTAAATATTAAGCGTTTTTTATTTACCATCTTATAGTGTTAGCATGCTGTTACTTTTAATTTTTAATGTAGAATAAAACAAACACTGCATTATATTCATTGTGAAGTAAACAGTTTTCTCAATGGCTGATATTTTCTAGTGCCGGTATAGTATGTGTATTTGATTCTGTTATAATCTCTGACCTACCCGGTTTGAATGTGTCCTATCCGGTTTGAATTTGTCCTACCTCAGTAAAAGTATATATATATATTTTTTAATCGTATCACTCCGAGCAAGGTGGTCACGCCACTGATGTGCAGGGGGCTACGTAATAGTGAAAAGATTGGAAAAGAGAAAGCCGGAAACCACATCCTAAACAGGGAACAAGGGATGAGCCTCTTAACCTGTTCAATAGACGAGGGTGGAGTGTGAACCGGGCGATAGATAGATCTATCTACTCCAATTGAAAAAAAAAAAAAAAAAACAAAGTGAGAAGATTGGAAAAGAGAAAACCGGAAACCACATCCTAAACAGGGAACAAGGGATGAGCTTCTTAACCTGTTTAATAGACGTGGGTGGAGTGTGAGCCGGGCGATCCATTATTTATGAGGTATTTGCAGGGCATAACGGTCGTGCGAACTAACGAAGAGGGGAACAAGCAGATTTATGATAGAATTATTCATATTTAAGATCGAAGTATTATAGTGATTGCATTTTAATGTTTTTCTTTATTCTGTTCTTTCACGAAGTAATGATTCTAGTGTGGTACGCTTGCTAATCATTACACCACCTTGATGTGCCCTACGGAAATGTCCGAGTGAACATTATAATTTAATAAAAGACGCATGAAATTCTTTACTCCATCTTAAGGGTTCACACTGACCAAGATCAAAGTATTGCATTTATTCTTTGCTCTGTCTGAATTTCTGGGATGAAGACTTCTCCTAATTTATATATGGATTAATATTATTACAAAAGAGTTTCGAGCACCATGCTTTCCAGCCTTCTTCTGGCAGTTAGTCATTCAGGTAATGTTCAGGAAATTTGGGACAGAATCCTTTATTGGCGAACCTGAAGGAGACTACCACCACCTTTAAATTTGTTATTTTTCATTTTTTTTACTTTTCTCAGTGCAGTCTTATCAGTTATTACATAAAGTTTCCAATTATCAAAATATTTTGAAAAGATTTCAATATTTAAACATTTTAGCGGGGGGGGGGCTCAGTTTCTTATACAACGTTATAGTAAATTGATCTTCCATTTTGGAACCACTCGCGTTGGGGTTGCCTTGTTTTGATTTTTTGGAACGTGTTGTTGCTCATGTTTTTGTCTTTTTCAAGTTTTCTTCAGTTCTTAGGATAGCATCATCCTCCTAAACTCCAACAATGGCTTTATTCAAAGATTTTGCAAAGGATTCAGTTGCTGAATATGCGCAAGCAAAAAAGTTACTTGCTATAATTGATTGATTTACTATAAGGTTGTATGAAAAACTGACCTCCCCACCCCCACACCAACTGTTTGAATATTAAAACTTTTTCCAAATTTTCTTTGTTAATCGAAAAGTTTAGGGTTTGATCGATTAAGTATTAAGCTATTTATTGAAACTAATCATTTTCCCTAACCCTAACCTTAACCCTTACCAATCAGTTACTACCTTATAATACGCTTTTTAAGGTAGACCACATATTATACCAGTGACAGAATTTCATAGTCCACATTCAAAAGGGAGGCCAAATACTCTTACCGGCACTCATTTTCTGATGCCAGTGACAGTTCAACTCTAAGCGAACACAAAATCAAGGTAGATTTAATTTTTATTTTCATTCTAAATTGAAGAATCGATGTCAAAAGTGCCGGGTAAAAAAAAGTCAGCGTTCTGTTTAATATGCGTACATAGTAAATCAGACCCTCTGTTTTCTTTTCATTAGTTTCAACTTCTTCAAATTTCCATTTTCTCGAAAGTAAACGGGGTTTCCAAATAGAATAAAAGGGGCGATCTTTATAAAAATGCAGAATCAATAACATCAGGAAAATACATTATTGTAGAAAAAAATCATTTTACTAGCTTAACCGAATTTTTATGAATATTTGATTTTAGTTGGGCGGAATAAACCCCTTTCTTTCAGATCGATGTAGTGCTTTCTTACTTAAAATGTGGAATCAGAATCGTTTAAAAATGCTGATCATATTATTAAATTTACAAAATTGTTTTCATTGTGTTACACAGCAAAAAATTGAATTAAAATTACATGTCCAATCATAACGCAGACCCTAATGTATAACTTTATTTTTAACTAAAAGTAAGAAAAAAGCACGCATTCACAATTGTGCGTTTGTAGGGGCCTCGGCTATGTTTGTCAACTGGCCTTGTGCCAAACACAACCGAAGTCCCCACAATTTAAAATATCAGAAGGTTGAATGAATGGTTGGGAAAATAAAAGTGTTTTGTTTGTAAAATAAGTGTAATTTTATTGATAGAAATTTGTAAGAAGAAAATGTTCAAAGAGAAAATGCATGTAGTTAATTAATTTGTATGAGTTAAATATTCAAAGAGAAAATGTAAGTAGTTAAATGTTCCACAGAAACTCAGAGCTCATAGTTGACAGTAGCAGTTTGTGTGTATGTAAAAAGATTAATCAGGCTACTAATAAAGTCTGTGTTCCTTTCTCTTTTTTGGCCGGCTAAAGAGTGAAAAGGAAGGTAAAGCAATAAAGAGGATTGTTCTTATCGGGTGTTAATTTTTAGGGGTCAGTTGTCTTGTTGTTCTTGTTGTTCTTGTTGTTTTCTTTGACGGCGTGTGACTAAAGGCGAAGAAAGGAAAATTGGAAGGAGGAAGAATGAATGTATGTCGACGAGGTATGACAGGGTCGGCGTCTTAAAATTTCTTCCTTACACTGTGACGAGGTCCTTATCAGATTACCACTCCCATCTCGGTCAAGCAGGTCACGTAGTCAACTCGAAACCGTATACCCATTTTCTTAGGTGTTAAGAAAATTTGACAGGAGTCATAGATCAATTTGCTATTTCCTATCCAATCAGAATCCAGAATCTTAATTTTCACACTGACTTATGAAATTTGCCTTGGTCTGGGTTTTTCCAAAATGTTTTCAGTAGTTTTGATCCGATTTTGCGGGTATGCAGTTTTACTTTTTTTTTCTTTCAGTTAGTTGTTAGAGGATATAAGATTTTTATCCTATACGTTGTTAAAATGTGAGATTAGACTGTCCTGTTTGCCAAGAAATTTCTTTTAACGGACGCTAGGTGATGTTGTATATAAAGCAGCATCAAAGGACTAAAGGAGTCCTCTTTTAGTCTATTTTTCTTTATTCATTGGATGCCTTAGCGACAAGAGGTGTTTTGCTTCACCCTCCAGCGAATTCTTAGTCCTCAATCGAACCAACATTTTCGTCTCAACTGAACCACGTGGTGTATCTCTCACATACACACTCAACAGGTTATGGAATTTATTCTATGATTTGCAACAGATGTATCAAATGTCTGAAATAATAAGGTTTATAAAATTCGATAATTTTATTTCAAGGTCGACTATATTTGTCCCATGACTAAACTAGAATGTTAACCAACAATTTTATTTATTTATTTATTTATTTATTTATTTTGGGCTGTAATTGTAAAGTAATTTAAACTGGAAGCAGCGTACGAGTGTCGGTAAAGGTCTAAGTTTGAAAAAAATACAAACTCCAGTTGTTAGGTGATCAACAAATTCCAATTTTAAAACATTATCAACTTGAGGTAAAAGTTCCCAGTACTGTCAGCATCACAACAACAAAGTTAAAAAGAAATATCTTGGAAATTTATTTAGATCTTTCTATAATAATCAGTCAACTATAATGGTATGAAATATCTAAAAATAGGTACTTCCACAGATTCGCTGAAAAATGAGCATACTGTTACGTGTTAGAAGTTTTAACAAAAGAAAAGAAAATGATTTACCAAAACAAAGAGCTAAATCACAAACAAATATTTAATTTTCTAAAAACACAAAATAAAATATACAATTGTAGCATGCAAAACTTACTGGCAAAATATTACGAGAGAGAAGAACAAAGGGTAAGCTTTGTATGAGCTATTACTGGAACTCCTCAAATATGTGTATATATAAGATTAATTTTAAGTCTGGTCAATGAAAATATTCAAAAACTATTTACCAATTTAATTCCAGGAGGTCCTCTTTTGGTTTTTTGTTGGTCAGTAACTTTTCATAGAGATTCTTTCTGTTGGATATAATAATCTACGAATCAAAAGCCGGAGTTGATAATGCCAGAAATTTCCTTTTTATCAACTGACAACTCTGTTCAAAAAACCTATTTTTATAGGGGCTAGCACCTAATTAGTATATTTCTCGAATCATCTAGATTTCTCTCGAATATACTGGAACGATCTAGAATCTTTGTAACGTTCTATTTCTAATTTCTCTATTTTACAACTATTTCATGAATGAAACTTTTTTCTATTAACAAGTAGGACTCAGTAAAATCCCTTAGTATAAATTTTAACCTTTTTGTTGACTTTATTAATATTTTTTATATAGAAATGCACCCTCGTAACAATACCATGATGAAAACGTATTCCAAAATTAATACAAAGTTGTATAGTTAAAAAACATTTTTATTATTAAGAGGAAAGATGAATTTTTTTTTTTTTTTTTTTTGTATTGTTAAATTATAGTTTTTTGGTTATTTTTATCCTTTTTAGAACGTTCAAAATTGGTAAATTTTTGTTTTGTTCCCCGAAGGCCTTTACCTGTTCAAAACTTTCTAAGAGTTCCTTAAATCCGTGCAAATGTACATGTTGGACTCAAATCGATAATTGTTTATTGAAAAAAACTATCTTTCTTTCATGGTATCGACCATAAATACATGGGACTATATCTCACTCCTTTCTACCGTTGTCATCTCTGATTCACCGCTGAATGAATTGAAGCGTAGGTTTCTTTTTTTCGGTTGATTTTCTGCATTTGACCAATTACTCCGCGAATTGTTCGGTTTCGGAACTCATTTTGTGCGTAGGGATCGAAAAAAAGAGCGAAAAATGGTAAAACTACGCGTGAATTCAGTCAGCAGTGAATAACATTTTTGAACCGGAGTTAGGGGGTAAGATAAACAGCGACAACAAGTTCCATATTTTTTCTGTTCGATAAAATGAAAAAAAGGTATGTATATTCAATAAACATTTACCGATTTGAGTTCAGCATTTACATTTGCACGGAAATACGGATGATTTTGAAAGATTTGAAGGGGTAAAGGCCTTCGGGGAACAAAACCAAAATTTACCTCAAAATTTTGGTAAAAGATCTTTGCTCTTTATGCGTCAGTGGAGGGAACAAAGATTACGATTAAAAATTTAGCGTCATTTTTGCAGTAAAAATCATTTGAAATTCTTGTAAAATCAAATAATGGTCGGATTTTAATGAAATTTTCAGGACTTATTCGTAAACTAGCAGTATAGCCCGGCGTTGCTCGGGTGTAATGAAAGCTTTAAAACTAATCCATGGTCCTGGAGCTCAGACTCTTTGGACGTTGACACGAAAGACTAAAAAGCAATAGTTGTTTCCAGTTAAAGCGAAACCGTAGACTGAAAGAAAAATGAATGGATGTAAGTCAAATTTTGATTTCCTGCTATCGATATCAAATAAGTTTTTTTCGTCGTAAACTGAATTTTCAAGGCTAAAACAAATAACTTAAAAATTTGTGTTAAAGGGAGATAACTACGTAAGATACAAATGTGGTATGGCACATGAAACGAGAAAACGAGAATGATATACTCCAGTGATCGAAATAAAGAGTTCGGTTAACAATTCCAAAGCACCTGAAGACGTCCGGAGCATACAATGGCAATAAAGATGAGGACAACAGTCCGAACAATGTAAATAATCATTATATATATATATATATATATATATATATATATATATAGGACAATTGCCGAAAAAACAGCATATCCTGATGTTAAAAGGGCTCAAAGTAATTAAAACAAGGTTGTATCATCAAAATGTTTCTGCTATTATTAAGAGGAAAGATCAAATTTTGTTGTCATTATCTTTTAAATTTTTTTTAATCCTTTCTAACACATTCGAAAATTTAGTTAAAATTTCTTTTTTTGTTTTCGGTCAGCGATTCATGTCGTGTTTACGTAATGTGACTACTAATGAAAACGTAATATTACGTAAGTCGTTCTTTGGTGTTAAAAGATACATTAATTTGAAAATTCTTGCAAAAATCAACTAATTGTCTCATTTTAATGAAACTTTCAGGACTTATTCATTATTGAATTAAGTGTATTATGCAAGTATTATTTTTAGAAAATTTTGGTAAAAATATTTTTACACCTGTTACTCCCCAGTACGATTAATTGCATAAAACTCCTAGAAATACATTATCTATACCAATTTTTTATTAATTAAATGCAGGACTCATTGGGGACTGTTAATCATGTTTTTTTTTTTTAAAATTACGAGATCATTTTTCCTAAAATCTGCTCAACTCAAAAATTCATTAAAACTACGGAATTTATAATGTAGATAAACTTTTAATTGATTTTATAAATAATATAATTTTAGGATATCATATTCTGAAGAGGAAAAAAATGTCGATGAATAATTAATTTTTATTAGAATTGTTTTATTTATTTATTTATTTATTTTATTTTATTTTTTTTTTTTTGCTAATTAAAGTTTCAAACATCTTTTTAAATTTCTTCCGGTTACTCAGTATTTTGTGTTATCAATTCATTTAAAAAAAGACTTTATTTTACAAACCGAGAATTTAAAAGCCTAATACAAGTCATTTAGAATTAAAATTTTTTAAATAATTTCTAATTTTTATTTTTGTTTATGTCAAACTGCACATTTTCTTTTAGCATGGAAATTTATAAGAGACTTACCCTTAAAAGGTCAGGTTTCAAGAGTTGTCCCCTTACGAAAGGTTAAATTGGGTTATGCCAGATTTTGGTCACC